>OX637349.1:7674117-7917117 GCA_951799405.1 Agapetus fuscipes
TCCTGTCCTAACTGCAATATTTTGTACAGTGATTGTTTTATTTGTTTCTATATTTATGCAATGTTAACGGCTGACAAGCTTTTTATATTAATAAAATAAGTAGGTAGATGTACATACAAAAATAAAATTTAAGTAGAAGCAAAGTTTTTTTTATAAAATAAAATATGATGTAGAATAAATTGTGTATTGGTTGTAAGAAAAACTGTATGCAAATTTGAAAAAAGTGCACATTTTCAGCTGCACCCAATATGAAAAAATTAAAGAAAAAAAATGTTTTCAAGGCATAGTTTGTCTAAGATAACATACATCGTTTTTAATATGAAAATCAGCCGTATTGCTTCAGCCGATCTAGGATGATGCGGCTACTAACTAACGTTATTTCATTTTTATTATACCTAACGGTATACAACTCAATTTTCTGACCGGGAACTTTTTTTCTTAAAAAAAGGAGCCCATTTTCAAATAGTTCATATTTTGCACGTTTATTTACATTATAAACAAAAACAAAAATGTTGAACTGTTTTTTTCGTATGAAGGAATTAAATTCAAACTGGTTTAAAACTTAAAACTTTCTTACGGACAAGCATTTCGCAGTTTAGCTCGCCGAAGTTCACGAGGTTAACATGTTTTGAGTGCAGTTGTGAACCAGAAGATAAAACTCCCGCCTTTTTCAACGTCACCTTCTCACGCTTTCTCGCCATCTTGGAAATAAAATGTGTTCCGATCGTGATTTGCTCGGATCACACGTCAGATCGCCAATAATGTTAATAAATTATTCATCCTGGACACATCGAGCAGTACCAACCTAAAATATTTAATTTGTATCCATACATACCTATCTGGTTTTAAATATTGAATTCAAAGATTCGAATCAATTACCCGGATCATAAATTAATTTGAAATTTTAAAATCTACATTACGGTTGAAAGATGAATGAGGTCCGCACATGAAATGACGTAGACAAAATTGTGACGTCATATGACTGGGTGGCTAGCAAAAAGCAAAAAAATATTTTGATACTGGTTGCTAGGGATCTCAGGGACCGGGGAAAAAAATGGAAATTCAAATTTGTGTTTCCATTGTTAGAATGCTTGAATTTCAAACTTGGGGGCAAGGGTTCTATTCCCAATCTAGGCCTTACTACTAGTTTTATTTACTCACAAAAAAAATAGAACATACTCTAACTGGAACATCACAATGCCCAAATGAATTTGGTGGTTGGCGTAAGGCTTTTCATTATCTGTGAAAATTAATAGGTTTTAATCTAATCTGATCTGTTGCAAAGATATGTTATATTGGAGATTCACATTATATGCATTCTCACAAGCAGACACGTACAAGTTCGCGCTTGCACTTGCCGCATGTGAACTTACAACACAAAAATCAAATCTAAAATGGACATACACCCTGCAACTCTTGCCATCCTTCCCTGAAACAGGGGTGACATTGGCAAAGTGAACCATTTTTACAGTATGGGTGGTCAGCCGCAACCCAACCAAAATAGGTTCTACTCACAAATACAGACCATTCAGGGATGAAGCTGATTACAATTTCGCATTCAACTTGAAACGTGCTTTATTTTTTACGGAGACAAAATGGGACACAAAATAAATACCTACATAAATTGTTTTTTTTATTACGTTTTTAAAAATAAATTTTTTTTATTAATCGACAATCTAAATCAATAAATAGATTTCACAGATTGTAAATTACACCCACATCATTTAAATGATAGAAAAAAAAAATATATTCAATGCCTTGTCGATGGACATAAAAATAACAAGTTTCACAAAAAAGAAAATGGCTTGACGGACGTGTTCTTTTTACCGAATGTTTAATCCTAAAACAAATGCACTAGATCGGATAATTTATCTGTTTTTAGTTTGAATGAACCGTTTTCAAATTCACCCGAGCCGACTGGTTTTAATGGCCAAAACCTGTTTAAGCGTGTTACATTTTTTTTTCACTTCCATTAGAAAGGCGAAAGGAATTATTTAGAATTCGAATTTCAATTCTTGGAACGATTTTTCGAATTCGAGAAATGTCTAGAAACATTTCTTAGCTTATCTAATATTATCTTCTCTAACATGAACGTTCGTAGTCTAGTGGTTAACGCTTTAGACTTAAATTAATATAGAGTTAAATTCTCAAGTCTATGATCGAAGTTACAAATACATTTAAATTTAAATATAACATTTTACCTTTATATTAAATGCATGCCCACAAGCAAACACCTCGTAAGAAGATGTGTTATTTGAAGAATTTGTATTTGGAAATACGAGTTTTTTTTTGCCAAAAATATGTGTTTCACTGACTTATTAAAATTTTCAAATGGCCACTGACTAATCAAACTTATTATAAAATGATCACTAAGTTATTAAACTTATTATAAAATGGTCACTGACTTATCAAATTTATTATCAAAGGGGCACTGGCTTATCAAAGATATTATTAAATGGTTACTAATTTATCAAACTTGTGAAATGGTCACTGCTTATCAAACTTTTTATCAAATGGTCACTAACTTATCAAACTTATTCGTATCAAAGTTAGTTTTATCAAACTTATCAAATAGTCACTGTCTTATCAAATTTATCAAATGATCACAAACTTATCAAATGGTCACTAACTCATCCAAACGTCCCGCCCACGGACATTCACATTATTATCTCGGTCAGTTAGTGATCTCAATTTTTTAAAACTTGCCACATTAAAACATCCGCGCCATGTATTTGTTGTGACAGAACTTATCACTTTCCCAATAAAACGCCATATTTTATAACTCTTACAAATAAAAAAATCTCGGCTATTTGGAGCATTTGTAAGTGATAATGTATTTTTTATTTGTGTGTGTGTGTGTGTGTGGGAAGTCAGACGAGTGTGTATAATTATTTGAAATAAATTAATCCAAAACCAGATTATTTAAAATGGACCTGATTAGATTTAGTGACGCGTTTATTTTAAAAGTATTAGTATTAATTAATTATTAAGCTAAGTAGGCTTATAAAATGAGAAATACCGCCTCCTCTATCTTATTATACAAGAAAAAAGTAGAGCTAGCCTAATGATCACCGATCTTCGTTAGAAATGGTACTCAAAGAATAACACCCCATTAATTGCAAATATAAATGTCTAACACACGAAGAAGAGACAAGTGTCCTGATGACTTCGGATACGACTTCGGCGAAACGTTGAGAAACCCGTTCTTCTTTACAACTCGCGTCGGTTTTTTTTACTCAATGCCTCTTAAATATATTAAATAATTCCTTTGTATATATTTTTTAAACAAGCATTCTGATCAACAGCTACAAATACGTTTTTTTCATTAACCTTTTTTCAGGCACTTTTTAAAATAAACTTTTTAGTATCGAGTACTCGCAGGCAAAAGAATTTGAGTTCCTAGCACTGTTTATTTACTACCCAGAGTACATACCAGGAGAAGAGATAGACGTAAAGAGCATTCATAGATCTCGTGATATCGGTAACTGATGATCGCATGGTAATGGTCCGATGTTTGATTCCATCCATCTCCTCTTGACTCCTGACACCCTGTTTCCTGCCTACCTCCTCTTCCACTGCTGACTGACATATGACGCAATCCTATAATCTAGTACTGAATTTACAAACATTTGTTTACTCTGCCATAGAAAACAGTTCCTTTGAATCTCCTTCTTACTGTGGTCTCCTAATACTTTTTGTTTCATTTTCATACCTCTTTTTGATCAAGATGAGTTTTTTGTAAGTGCACAAGCAGCATGTGTACGCGCGAACTTACAAGTGTCTGCTTCTGGACGTGAATTGAGTATAAGTCTTAAATGCCAATGTATCTTTGCAACTAAGATTATAGATATATTTGTGCTGCATTTTTAAATAGGGATCATCTTAGCTATTTTGTTCCATTGTTCCTCCTTTCAACAGACTGTGTATGCACCCAAGCACTTAACCTTTCGTGAACGTTTCTCGTTGTTTTTATCTCTCTCCGTCGCACTTGCTAGCTTTCAATGATCCGAATCTTTTTTTCGCAATATCGAAATAGTGAAATCAGGCCAGTGATATTTTAGTAAAATCATAATCGTAACCACCATAACCAAACACCCTTGGGGTGGATAGTGCCACTAAACGGCGCAATATACAATTATTGTCATTATCTTAAGTTACCAAACATACGTTCATTGGGTTCGGCCAATAAAAGTCAGCAGACTATATTGGTTGGGTGACATGTAGAGAATGGACCATCAGAGCCTGGAAAATATGGTTGTGATGATGGACCCAACGGAGCGCAGGGCTGTAGGAAAACCCAGATTGAATTGATTGAACGGAAAGGTGGTGGACTGTTTTGTGGTAGGAGCATGGGATTGAAAGACGCCAAGACCCATCCCGGGCTGTTATGCGATTGTTGATGATGATTATGGTAAGTTCTTTATCACAACATCTTTGGCGTCCTCGAGCCCCCCTCCTCTCAATTTTTACTTGTATGATGAAATTGAGAAGGTGGTATATTTTTTCACCCCTTATAACGTGCCCAATATACATCAACTTTTTATTTTTTATGGCCTGCTATGCGTTCTTTTATATGTTCATAAGTATATGCATGAAATTAACAGTAAGTCTGGTCTTAAACATGCTGTAAGCTACTTTTTATAGAAGAAGTATACGAAAAATTTACGTATTCAATAACTGTCGGTAAAATTCGGTTTTCTAACAAGTCTTCCGTTGAAACACATCACCATAAATCTTGATTTGAATTTGAATGCACCCCTCCTCCCGCCTCGCCGGCTTGCGGTAGACTGTCGTCATTCAGCTCACGTCCGTCCGAGGACCGGCTCGTTACAGAAGTGGTGTCTGCGCAAACGCGGCTGAAGCTGTTATCCGATACATCTCGAGAATCATGCTCTCCTAATACATTATGCCCTCCTAATACATGATGCCACTTATCTACCAATGGAAAAAAATAAAAGTAGACGAAATATTTCAGTAGATGAGTATGATGAAAAAAGCTCTTCATGATTTCAATCTTCCTATTTGTGATTCACAAAAAAACCTTCAAATCGCCTGATGGATCCTAAAATCAAGACATCTAGTTATCATTTCATCTTTTAGGACCTCTACACTCTTCCAGCTGGGCTTTGACTTATTAGCATCTCATTAGCTACGATGTTTGCAAGTCTATCATGACCCATTCTGGAGGCACGATCTCTGCAAAATCACCTCCTGGATCTACTCTGTGATCCTATGTCCTCTATTCACTACTGAACAGATTTGTGTATGTGGTCATTGCGGATGCGATCTAACAATGTTCTGCCTGATTTCATTCCAAGTATGTATATACCTTCATTTCCGATGCTCTGAGTAGTCCTTTCGTTTTTCTTATTTCTCTAGCTCTAC
This sequence comes from Agapetus fuscipes, assembly GCA_951799405.1. Taxonomy (NCBI): domain Eukaryota; kingdom Metazoa; phylum Arthropoda; class Insecta; order Trichoptera; family Glossosomatidae; genus Agapetus; species Agapetus fuscipes. The sequence continues at coordinate 7,679,503 of OX637349.1, forward strand.
ACTATAGATCATGAGGGAATAAATAAATTAAACAGTACTTATGTTGAACAATGTTAAGCTGACTATGTAGTTTGTACGTCGCTAGAGCCAAAAAGTTAGAAAAATTAAGAAGTGACAGTATAAATAGTCAAACAGAAGCAAATCGGCATCCTGTAATTTTTCAGGTTTTCCCATACAACACATCTGAATTTTTTTTTTTCAAACTATTAGCCATAAGTTTTACCATAAAATATCATGCTTGCACCAACTGAAAAGAAAACTTTGTATCTTTTAAAAGACCATTGCTTCGGATTAAGGAACTGAAACGTAAACTTTTCTCAATGCATCAGATTTTCTTCTAACCAAGAATTGAGTATAGGCACGGTACAATAAAAACTTTAATTTAACAAGTATTCCTCTTTACTTTACTCAAGCAATTTCTTTAATAGATGTGCGAATCGTATTTAAGCAATTTGCATACATAGCGCTGCTGTTTAATTGGCGAATAAATGCGAATCCGTCGTACGATACCTTCTCGCCAAGTTTAAAATATTACCTACGTGTAAACTCGACCTTAGCGTAAGTAAGAAAATTACAACAGTGTATTTAGTGAACGGTTTAAAATTCTACGTTTATTTTTATAATTGGTATCATTCAAATAGAATGGATCCGAAACTATTTTAACGCAAATAGATGCTATATCTTTTGAAAAGATTTTTGTGAAACACTGTGGAAATTCATTTTAAAAAATTGATTATTTTTCAATAAAAAATTAAAAAATAAAAGAAATTAAAAACTTTGTTTTATTCCACTTTTATTGTTTTTGAGTATGTTACAAACGTTTTCGGAATACCTTCCATCATCGGGTAACAACAATTACTAAAATCAAACTTAAAAATTAAGACATGGGTGTGGGATCTATTGGTGGTAAGGGAGGGGGTAGCAAGGTAGGTATGTGGGAGGGAGATGGTGAGTTTTGGGGGGGAGCTAATATTGTTAGGAGAGGAGACGTAATGGCGGGAAGTTGAATATTTAGCATATTACTTTTATTTCTATGTTTATTTATCTCTAATATTTCTAATATGTCCAACTTTCTCCCTTTTTGGCAGCTATTTATTAATTCTAAATTATCTATATTAAAACTGTGTCCTTTTTCTCTCGCGTGTTCTCCTATTTCAGAGTGAATCAAAACGTTTTTGATTGCTTTTTTATGCTCCATAAACCTTTCAGATATTTTTCTACCTGATTGGCCAATGTAGAACATATCGCAATCATTACATTTTATTTTGTAAACTCCACTGTAGTCTTTTTGCGGCAGTTTTGATTTGTTATTAAGGATGTACTTTTTAATATTAGAGCTAGTGTAAAATGCTGCTTTAAAATTGTCTTTTTTACATATCTTTACAAGGTCTGTTGTGAGCTTCCCTGTGTATAAAATCCTTCTCCATGGTTTCGTCTCTTCACCGTTTTCAGGCACTTTATAATAGATGTATTTTTGAATGGTGAATGTTCTTTTCTTCTTTTTAATAATATTTTTAATTGTGTTTTGGTTGTAGCCGTTGTTTATTGCAATGTTGAGGATAGTATTTTCTTCAATAGTGTAGTTTTGTGACGTAAGAGGAATGGATAATAATCTGTGAATCATTGAGTTGAATGCCGCCATTTTGTGTGGAATGGGATGATTTGACTGTGCATGTATGATAGTGTCTGTGTATGTGTCTTTTCTGTAAATTTTAAAAATGAATTTATTGTCTTCTATTGATGTAGTTATGTCGAGAAAGTTGAGTTTATTATTGATTCCGGTCTCACATGTGAAGTTTATTTTGGGATGTTGTGAATTAAAAAGAGCTAAGAGTTTCTGTTTCAGCCCACCTCAACATAATATATCGGTAGAAAGAGAACAAAGATCCTCTCATTGAGACTTCATGATAAACAGAGATGCATTATAGAAATTGCCTTTTTTCTTCAAAGTTGAAATTTCCGATACATCATCTCGTTTTCGCATATCGTTTTCGTCGGTAAATTTGACTATTCTCAAAGGAGAAAGGTAGTATTATAAGACATCATATGTGTAATTATTGGGTGTCAAAACACAAGATAGAGAAAGCAAGGTAACATAGGATGGCACTTGATTATTAAGTGTTATGCTCTGTTTGACAGATCTTTGTTTATTAGATCTGGTTGAGGGCCTTTTAAAGCACATCGTATTCTTTTCAGATTTTCTATGGATTACCGAACAAACTGAGTAAAAGCTTTCATACAACTTTCATATACACTACTACTCCCGAAATGTTGCTGGATAGAAAAAAACATAGACAAACCGGGCAGAATGGGGGAAGAATGCGTCTAGTGTGTAATGTGGTAAGCTAGTTTGCACGTGAGTATTAAGGATTATATTGCATTTGACAGGTCTGTCTGACAGTTGTATGCACACTACGCTTCAACACCAAAAGCTAGTTTCGGGTCCATTATAAACGCCAATGCTTACTGTAGTTTAGTTTGAACGCAGAGCTTTATACTTGGGTGGTTCGCGTTGTGGATGCACTAAATAAATGTCCATGCAGCTGTCTGGCGGGCGCTGTCTCGTCCACTTGTCGTCCATTAGCGACTACCAGGGCGGCAGGATCTGCAGAAGGCATATCCCTTCACTCTCCCAGCCAATGTGGTCAATGTGGCTAACGAGTGCCAGCGCCTCATTACTGCGTGAAGGACATTCCAGCCTGAAGTCAAGGCGGTAACTCCTGCGCCTCTATGCGCTCCTGGTAGCAGAAAATTATATTCTACAACGGATTTTCCAAATTTGAATTTTTCACAGCGAGCAACTTAGATTATAGATTATAGATTATAGCAAATGTCAAAAAACAATAAGCCTATAGTCCTTTGCAACCTTTCACAATATATTAGTAAGTAATTTAAATAAGAACCGCCCAGTCCGATCACGTCAAAAAAAATCCCTGTCAAAAACGTAAAAAAGACTGAAAAGCAGCAGTTTTATGTATTTATAGTGAAAATTTCACTTATCTTAAATTCGATAGAATATTAAAAAAATATTTAAAAATACGTACATAGATAGTGGCAACTGATCTGAAATTTAAAGTGTTTAGTACAACACCTTGTTTTCATTTTTTATTATTTTAAAAGTATTAGATATTTTCTCAGCCAATGAAAGAGAGCCAAATGGCAATTTTTCATTTCTTAAGTTAATGATTGATTTTATTCAAAAACCTTTTATTCATAAAGCTCTCTCTATTGTGAAATTTTCTGACTTTTCAGTCTCACAATGAAACGTTATTTAATTTAAAGAAACGTACTTACGTATTTATTATCCTCATGTTTTTGCTTTCCCCACTGCATTCAATTGTATTTTTACATAAAATTCATCTCGGTCACCGCCTTGCCCGCTTGTCTATTTGGCGCGAATCCACGAGCTGTCAGTTTTCGCGCGCTTTCGTCACCGCGGCCTCCCGTTTAGGCTGCTCCCTGATTTACGCTCCGATTGACGTCAGCGGCCCGTAAAGACGCGCCTGTCCACGAAGCAGTAGCTAATTATTGCACTTGCGAGTTGTTTACATGCACAAATGTGGCGAATACCTCTTCGGATGATATGCCACCCTGATACCTGTTGCTAAATTATATAGGAAGGTATTCACTATAGTCTATAATCCAAATTTCATGATCTATTGTTACGTTCTTTCCTGGATTCTTTTTAATTAAAATGCCGGAACTTATGGATTTATTTTTCACAATTTTCGTTTTTACAATGTACAATTTATTTCACATTTGAGTCACTAGTGGATGTGTTATCTAGCAAAGGACTTTATTGCAACTCCTCCTGTCCTAACATTTTGACCCCTTGTATTCTAGAGCGTAGAGATCATTCTCCCAATATCTGGACTATTCCATCACCAGAATATTTACGCTCACTACCAGCCAGGGCCTACTAGATGATTGTATACTACGTGCATTGGTGTGTGTAGTCGTTTCGTTGTACTTATATGTGTACGAGCGCCTGTACTCGAAGTTTGCAACAATATATTGGACATTTTAGGCAGACATAATACGTTAGTTCACTCTTACACATGCTGCATGTGCACTTACCTTAAACAAAACCTCACATAAACAAACACAAACATTGCAGCTTCCTGCTGCCTTTCCCTAAAACGGGATGGCATTGCCAAAAGTGAACCAAGTTTGTACAGCGTGGGGAGGAAATCCTGGAATCCTGAATGTGAGCATTTTGACCACGCTAGAATATTCTGACTTGAAGATTCGAGCGAATGCTCACACCATCGAAAAAATACGCTTATATCTAGAGACACAATTACACAAGTAAAAAATACACACAGACCCACAATCACTCATTCGTAACAATATCTTCGCGACTGAAATTCTATATTATTGTAAATATCTACACACATAAGTGGTCAGTTTATACTCGGGATGTTTTCTAGAACAATTACGGATCGAAATTATTTTATTATTATTTTTATTTTATAAAACGTAAATTGCTTTCTACAATTACTCTAAACGATGTATCAAATCGATGGAAAATAACTGTTAAAAATTGTTCACGTTTAGAAGAGACCACCATATTTTTTTAAATTGAATAAAATCAGGAAATTATGTGATTTTTTCGTAAACGTAATAAAAATAATTTTTTTTTTCCAAAAACGTGGACCGCTAAAACATGAGCAAACAAAAAAATGGCAGAAAAAGAAATGTAGCGCTATCGTTTGTGTGGGTATTGAAATCGTTACAGTTCACGATTCGTTGCAAAATGGCGGCCAAAGGTCATGCTTTTCAAATTACCTCTAAGTGTAGGTATAGTCGAGGCCAATGGCGGACCGCTCCCTTCCGTTTTGAGGAATTCTTAAAGTTAAAGCAAATATAACCGTATTTCTTTACTTGGGCCACCATTTGCTTTTACGCCTAGTTTAAATGTGATTTGGAAAATCAAAGTCGATGCTATGGTCGAGCGTACAAGATTCTGGTTGACAATCGAATTGGCGTTATTGAAACCAGCATCAGTTCGAGTCTCGTCATGACTATTCAATAACTTTGTGTACCATATGTTATTGGGTAATTATAATTCAATAAATTTATTTAAGATAAAAGTGTTCAGCTGATATTTTTATTTTATTTATTATTTATACAAATATACACTAGCAGCTAAGGCTGATGAGTGTATATCACAGCACTCGATTGTTTTTTTTATATTTATAAGATGAACCTATATTTTTCTGAACTGGTCCGTCTTGTTTAAAACAGACCGGATACAAAGGTTTATCCAGCGTTACAGCTAGGTCCTACCTGCAAAATTAACGGAGACTAGTGAATGGCGACGAAAAAGCATGTATGCATATGGCTCTTAATGTGTGATTCGCAAAAACAAATGCGCTCACCAAATAAATCATCCCATTATCTCAATGAAAGCATTGGTCTTTCGGTTGTAAATGTGAATAAAAAATACAATAAACATCATCATAAAAAAAGTTCCGCTATCATGCAACATTTTAATTACTTTAATATCAGCAAAAACTAAAACATTAATCTATTCTACTTTTACTATAATATACATCTTTAATTCATGGACAAACTTCGCCATTTTCTTAAGAACGGCTTAATTTTTTTCGAAACTTATATAACCTTTTTCAAGTAAGAAAAAACTGATCTAATTTAATGGGTACCTCAACACTCACCTGTCCAACAACTGACAAATTATAGTCGGTTTTAAATCCATTAATTATTTTGTAGTTGTTTCACAAAATAATCCACACATATGAAAGTGAGTTATTGATGGTTTTAATGTTTTTGGGACAGCTATACTTTTCCCATAAAAATGACCAAGTTATAATTATGTGACCCGTTAATGTGATGGACAACCTTTTCGTCAGAATGAATCCAATTTTAGTCACACATATATAAAGTGTAAATAAATATTAATTGTCAATTGTATTAATATCATGAGTGATTATCTAGGTTTTTGGCAGTTACTTCGTGAAAGTTCATTTTAATAGATTAAAATAAAAAACTTATTTGTTACAATTCACATGAGCTTTTATTATTTTTTAAACACTACCGGTTTCGGGAGAAGCAATACCTCCCATCTTCAGGTGTAAATATAAACTAACATACAAATACAATACATTATGACGTGAGGATTTGAATTACTGAGGGGGAGGGGGGGGAGTGTTATGTGGGCGGGGTGTAGTAGGAAACATAGAAAGTAGGGGAGAAGTGTTAGGAAATATAATACTATTTAAGAGGTTATTTACTGAATTAATATTTTTTTGGATTTCTAGGTTTTCAAAATTATTCATGATTTTACCTTTGTAGGGAATGGAGTGAAGGAGTTTTAGTGTGTGGGTATGAAAGGAATGGTTAGACTCTATTATATGGTTGGCGAATTCAGAATGACCGTTGCTTGTTAGGCAACGGCGGTGTTCTTGAATTCTAGTTTTAAGGTTTCTTGCAGTTTGACCTATATATTTCAGATCGCAATCTCCACAAGAGATCTCGTAAACTCCACTTTTCATCATGTAGTCTATTTTATCTTTTGAGTTAAAGAGGATAGTTTTTAAGTTCGTATTTGTATAAAACGCGGGCTTAATATTGGTGGGGAGTATTTTTGAAATTTTGGTGGATAATGGGCCTGTGTATACAATTTTTTTCCAGTATTTATTTTCTGTGATATTATTATCGAGTCCAGAGTACAGATATCTTTTGGTAAGTATTTTATGTTTTTTATTATTAAGTAATTTGTCTATTAGTTTGTGTTCATATCCATTGTTGCTGGCTATTAGTTTGATGGTTGACAGTTCCTGATTGTAATCATTATTATTGAGTGGGATTGTGAGAAGTCTGTTGATCATTGAGTGGAAACTAGCTAATTTATGTGCGGTGGGGTGGGAGGAGTGAAACGGGATTACAGTGTCAGTGTGTGTTGGTTTACGATAGATGTTGAAATTTAGTTTATTATTTTTTATTTTAATAATTCAAATCCTCACGTCATAATGTATTGTATTTGTATGTTAGTTTATATTTACACCTGAAGATGGGAGGTATTGCTTCTCCCGAAACCGGTAGTGTTTAAAAAATAATAAAAGCTCATGTGAATTGTAACAAATAAGTTTTTTATTTTAATCTATCATGAGTGATTCTTAATTTTTCTCGGCTTCGTTCTTTAGATTTGTGTCAATTTTTAAATTTTATTTGTCAAATGTATGGAGACATTCGAGATGTGGACATGGAGAAAAATGTCCAAGACATCATGGGTCGAAAAGAAGTCCAACGAAAAGGTGTTGCGGGACGTAGAAGAAAGAAGAGAGCTGATAAATCATATTTTAAAGAGGAAAGCCAAGCTAATAGGGCACTCAATCAGACATAGCACCTTTCTTAGCAACATCTTTGAAGGCAAAATCTTGGGACAACGCACAAGAGGTCGCCCAAGAACTTCATACTTCAAGGATTTGAAGCGGCTCATAGATGTCTCCTCCTATTTGCATCTCAAGAGGATGGCAGCAGACAGAGACAGATGGCTGATACAACAAGGCACTGCCTTTAGAAGATGATGATCTAAATCTAATCTAAATCTAAGCTGCAAAGATATGTATCATTTGAGATTCATATTAAATGCATTCCCATAAGCAGACATGCAGATTTGTCAAATAAAGTATAAGAAAGATAAACATGAGACTTAACAATTATTACAGCATTTTAACAGTGGGCAGGAAACAGTACGAAATTTTTCAGATTCCTGAAAGAGCAGATATTATTGTATCGTACAAAAGTGTTCCATATACTTATCTATCATATTAACTTTTCCGAAATTTACCATAATTTCATAACTGTTACCCCGTTTTTACACGATCTGATCTGGAACCGGATCGGAAGTGGGTTATATTATATATTAGATTTGACACTATCCGGCATGATTTTCCCAGCAATCCTATAGGAACTAGAACAATCCTAGCGAAATGTATACCTACATTTCGCTAGCGGGCAGACGCTCCCGGATAGCCGAACCCAAATCGTGTGAAAAGCGGGTTGGGTTCGAATCGAATCCAAGACCTTTGTTTTGTAAATACTTAAGTACGACAACCAACGAGTTTTTGCCTTTATTGATGCTTAGTCGCTGAATTATTGTACCAAGAGCTACAGTTGAAATTTAAAAACCAATTAAACCGTATGAAAATCAACCAAGGCGATGAAGCCTAACGAGTAAGACGTAAATATTTGAATGTGGCAAATATTGCCATCAAATGCCCAATGTTTTTCTCCACTGCCTCTCACCTACCACACCCATTTTGCCATGTTACGCCTTGAGACTGTGTTATTAGTTTTTATTGCAAATGAAATAAAATACAAACTTTCGAATGACTAACAAGAAAACTCGAGCAAAGTGTGATTTCAAAGAAGGCCCCATTTCTATCATACTGAACGTCAAAATATTAGATATTTATATTAGTAAACACGAAGTAGTAGAATAAAGCTTTTGTTCCAAGACTGGTTCAGTAGTGTAGTGGTTGACGTCATGCGCTACCATACAGAAAGTTCAAGGTTTGAACCCCCGGCGAGATTTCAAATTGAGTTTTCGATTACAATACATCTTGATCAAGGTTGAATCAGCTTTCATGTAAGAGACACAAGTATCACCCTGGATTTTAAATCAATTCTATTAAAGCAACATTTTTTCACAACGTTGCTTTGTGTGTTTCCTAAGTTTGATTGGATTTACGTAAAACATAATAAAAATAAATAAAAATCTATGAATTACAAAGTAACAATTAAAATGAAAATTTAAATTTCAAAATCCTTGGCTGCCAATATTGCACGTGAACTGCTATTTTTTTAATTATTTATTTATTAAAATGTTCAGATTTTTTTATCCTATTAAAAGTCTGTTTTTCCGCATCAAAAAATGAGTTTTCAGTCTTATGAATAAGGCTGTAAAAGTTGCAAGGGTCCTAAATGAATGCACATAAAAGATAATCATGTCTTTATACCTCACCAATCAATTTTCGCGCTTCCTTTTATTGCGGACTATTAATTCTTGAAACCTTGCATAACGCACAAAAGAGCTGTCAATGTTTATGGCCGCCGAATCACGCGATATTATTGCTGTAATTATTTTACAATACCATAAAAAAATGACTACAGTTTTTTTTAATGCTGGGTTGAACAACAAAAATGTAATGGGTTACACATACCTATGTTCGTAATACGAAAAGTTCGTATAACCAGGAAACAGAGAATATGAAATATTTTACCTACAAAAGTTGAGTAGGGTTCTAGAACAGGGTATTTGAATAATACTCGTGCAAACGAAAATAAATTTAAAAGGGAATTAATGATCAGATTCCTGCTTTGACTATCACAATCAATAATTTATATCTAAAGATGACGAACTTATTTTTTTTCGAATATGTAATAAATATAGAACACGAAACCATTTTTACGTCATTAATATATCATAAATTTATTTAATTTTTGAAGAATTCCAAGATTTCTCTCTTTGATTCTATACGACTTATGCAACAAATTAATTAAAAGAATGTCAGTAAACTGAATTTTTCACTTATTCTCATATAATAACTTTTCTTAACCAAAATATTTGATAAACAAGTCGTTCGTTTACTGGAGCTTCAATTGCTGAGGTTCTCATGTTCGTACAACTAATTGTTCGTCCACCAAAGGGTTAACCATGTACCTATATTCTTTTAAAAAAAAAACCCGTTTCTTTTCAGAAGTTCAAAAGTTCCCAAATCTAATAGTTTGTTTCCCTTCCTTCCGTAGTCGGTGCATACTTCTTTAGAAAAATGCCAATTTGTTCGTCCACCGAATCGTTCGTTCACCAAAGCCTACACAAAAATCCTTCAATTAAAGCAAAACGCATAGATATAAATATGTTCGCGTTCTAAATCATTCGTCCACCAAAGCCACCACTGTTTTCTTGTAAAGTTTGTATGAACCCGTTCTCTGACCACTCTAATTGTTGGTTATTATATTTTTTTGAGTTTTTTTTTGTCGGACTGAGCTCTGACGGTTAAAAACCTTTCTATTAAAAGTAATATGGCCGACCCGCCCCTGACTTCCACTGCGTTCTTTTTTTAAACGCACGGAATCAATGGACGGCTCGTGACGAATTCTTGTGAAATTTTAAAATGAAAAAAAAAATAAGGACCGAATGACAATCTTGGAAAGGCTTACTTAGCCAATGGGTAAAAGAATTGAAAACCTGCTTTTTCGAGAAGAGGAAAACAAACCAATTGATTTCTGAAAATCAAAGTTTTATTTTTATTGTACAGCATCATAAAATATACCCGGGGATAGTTATCCTGAAGGCAGTTCGTAACACTCTAGTGGTTTTTTATTCTACCTACATAATCTTGTATTGAAGCTCTGATTGACTGCCTAGTGTCCTGTCAAGTGAGGTCACATTTTTCCCCCATTTTAAATGGGCCAAATATATTACTTTATTAGATCTGTTCACTGAGTAAAATTATTTCCAACTAAGGTCGGCGTTTTCAAACGAGCGTTGTTAAATTGCAAAGATGTATTACATTTAAAATCCTGATGCATTCTTATTATCAGACACGTTGCAAGTTCGCGCTTGCACATGCCGCATGTGGACAACATAAAAACCCCATCTCAAATGAACATAAATCCTGCAACTCTTGCCGACATTTTCTGAAAAAAGGGTGACATTGGCAAAGTCAACCATTTTTTACAGTGCTGGTTGTCATCATCATCACTTAGGTAAAAATAAATATTTGTGTGTTTCGTGCGCGCCACTGTTTCTGATACACTTTTTGATTGTTTCTCCGTAATTGATAGATACAGGCAGGTAGGCGAGTAGGTAGCGCTTGGGCCGCGGTCAGAGATTAGGAAATCATATTTAATAATAAAATTATCCGGGCACCGTGAAGTTTCTGGCAAACAAAAAAACGTAATACACTTAAGTGTGCAGACAGCCTTTTCCTGTGTCCAAAAAACTTGAATTATCATTTTTTATGTGTGCCACGCGTCTTCAAGTTTACACAATGAAGTCCGCACATTCTGTGGCATGGACAAATTTGCTACGTCACAGCCTAGGGCGAAGGCTAACTATTTTGAAAAAAATGAAATGGTAATCAAAAAACTTTTAAGATACAAACATTTGTGAGCTGTACATATATTACTCTGTCGCCATATGGCTGTGGGTGGCTAGGGCTTTAGCAGATATGTCTCCATTCCTTTTTGTCGTGACATACCTACCTCTTACTATTTCCTCATATTCATACATTCACTCCGTGTACCTACTTCAAAATCGTTTTGGTATATTTAATGAGGCAAAAATAAAATTTGCATTGTTCATGAGTATTAAAACAATACGCAATAGTTTGAACATATTTTTGTCCATGGCGTTTGCACTAATTTGAAATTGGAATCTTATTCGATTTGAAACAAAAATGCAGGCATTCAAATTTCGAACACGTGAGTTCCATTTATTTTAAATCTGACTTTTGTACCAAAGACGTTGTGTATCGGATCGTGAAGACAAGCGCCGATTTGAACCCATACAAATCTTACAAAATAAATAGTGTGGAAAAACAAAAATCACGACTCGAAGCGGGCCGGTTTTGTGAACGGCGGTCGAGTGGGTAATTTCTTTTGTAGCTTTCGGTGGCCGGAATCCCCTGTTCTTGAATGGGAGTGACAATAGAAATCGAGAGGTCCGAGCGCTGAGAGATACCTCCCACGAACAAAAGTGGACCCTTTTTAAACACCAGAGAGGTTCAATCCCTCCAAAATAATATTATCTAACATAAAAAACTTCGTACCTATTTTATCATAAATGAGTTCAGATTATAGATCATAGGCAAGAATACCTTTTTGCAACTTTATTTTTTTTGCAACTAAGCTACACATATAGTGTAACTTCTTGCCGCGTTATCCCCGAAGGGGTCGCATGTGGCGAGTTGAACCTATTTATTTTTACAGGTAAGGGGGCCGGCCTTACGCCAACCACTTCAGTTGAAGTGGAGGTTTCCCAGCTCCCGAGAGTGCTGGTACTCATTTCTTGTGAAGGCTGAGTAAACCTTGCCGGTATTTTATTTTGGGGTTTGAAATAAACACCGAAACGGGAAATCATTTCTGACACCCTCGGAGGGATTCGAACCCGAGCTTTCGGCATGGAATGCAAGCACTCTACCACCTGAGCTCTGCCCTACTAATTGCAAACGCAGTACTTGCAAAATGACAGTTTGGAGATAAACGAATGCTGCAGATCCTGTGTGTTAGTTCTTCGTTTTTTCTCAAATAAAACACATAGTTCTAATAAAAACAAACATGGAAAATATTTTTTTTATACATATATAAGGCCCAGGAGATGTCATTTTTGCAAAGAAGTGAACATCCCAAAATGTCGATTACTGCATTTACAATTAGCAGGGCAGAGCTATCGACCGGACTATTCCTATAATATAAGTTGAAAAGATATATTATTGTCATTAAAGATTCACATTTAATTCACGCCCACTAGCAGACAAGCCCAAGTCCGTGTTTGCAAATGCTGTATGTATTTAAATAAAAGAAAACCCAAACATCAAATGAAAATAAACCCTCCATATAATATATCAGCCTTTCCTCGCATCTAAATCTTAGCTGCAAAGATATGTATCATTTGAGATTCATATTAAATGCATTCCCACAAGCAGACATGCATAATTTCGCGCTTACACATGCTGCATGTGAACCTACAATATAAAAAACCCAATCTCAAATGAGCATAAGCCCTGCAACTCTTGCCGACCTTCCCTGAAGCAGGGGTGACATTGGCAAAGTGAACCATTGTGCATCAGGGGTAGAATTGTCAAGGTCGAATTATTTTTTACAATACAAAAGGTTAGTCTCATACCAAGAAAAATATTAAGGTATTTGCAAAAAAATGTTGAAAATATCTTCATTTTGTAATGATTTTCAAATAAATACACTTTTACCAAAGGAATTTGAAGTTTAGTTTATCTTCCCTGTGGTGATACACATTTACTTACATTTTTTTACGTGTTTTTTTTTTTGAAGCCTGGTTTTCACAACAAGCCCGTGAAATCGCCGCGTCCAGGCGCGCCAGCCAGGCACGTAAAAGCGACACGAAATTTGATTAAAGCCCCTTTATGTTGGCAGCATTGTCTGTCAAATGCAATTCTGACGTATCGCCGCGTCACACCACGTCCGCGGACGGATATTAATGCGTTTTTTGTGACAAAAACGACACATTTAAAATTAAAATTTTGAAATGTCGACATTTGTAAATTGGCCTTCAAATTTAATGCGTCTTTTTGGCTATTGATACATCTGTATTTTGATAGCTCAATGAACTCGGAACAAATACCATAGACAAAAAATGGGATTTTTTTATTGTAGAGGCATTAACTTTGTAATCGTTCATCGTTAAGTAATCGAAAACAAAGCTGTTTTTCCTTTATCCTTAAAAAAATGGGAGATCATACAGCCGGATTGCTAGTGAAAAGGCAAATTAATATTTTGTTTAAATTTAAAAAAGTGCTAAATGCATTTGCAGGGCTGTTGTTCGAAGAAAATAAGGTGGTTTGATTCCCAGGATGTCCGATAGGGATAATTTTCTGACATTGTGTCTTCTTGTTACCAAAGTTTTATATCAGTGAGGTTTATCCAGTCTTCATAAGTAATGTAAACCGCGTAAAAGCATGAGGTTGATTCATATTTTTACCTGTGAAAAAAAAAGGTTTCAATTTAAATTTATGAAATCAATCGCACACTTGTGTTCAATAAAGATTTGGATAAGTGAGGTAATTATTTTTATTTTCAGATTTTCTTTATTAGTCCATACTATGACAGGTCCTGGCGTCAAACGAAGAAAAGGAGGATAATTTATTTCTATGCCACTCTTCCTCTATGTTTATACTTTAATCATCATATTATCTATCAATTCGATACCCATATAATATATACCTACTAATGAAAGGTGTAAGAAATAAAAGGAAAGAAAAAATGGCGTCCTATAAAAAGAGAAAAAAAGGCGGCATGGATATTTAAATTGATTAAATGATAAACGGAAAAAGAGCCGGAACATAACCTCAATCTGCTCCATCGATCGAATATTGGTCCGAGGCACGCAACAGCTTCACGCGGCAGTGCTGCCAATGCCTTTTATTTTTTTATTCCAAATTCAAAACACCCAACAACATTAGCGCTCCAGCGAAATAAATTACAATCGGTAGGTAGAGCTCGTTTATACGGGTCAAGCTCTTTAGTGGCAAGTAGTAATCAGTGGATAGAGAGTAGCCAGTAGCAATTTTTGTTATACTTGCCTTGTGTCTTTGCTAGTCGCCATCCTCTTGAGGTGTAGATCGAAGGCGATATCTATAAGCCGCTTCAAATCCTAGAAGTGGAAATTTTCGAGTAGCATCTACGATTCTCAAAATTCAAAATAAAAAATAATGTAATGAATAAGAGCTGTTAACAAATATAGTATACTCTTCATTCCTCTATCCGCATTAGTTTGTTTTATTTATGGTGGCAATAACTTACTCGCTCAAAAAGTAAAATCTTTTTCTGTTGGTGTTGGTAATATGTATGAGTACGCAGGACACATACACTCATCTACTGCACTTGCACTAGCACTCGTCCCGTCTGAACGTGTTATATCGGTAAGTTGGCGTGCGTGATTTTCCCAATAGCGGCTTCGCCAGATCGCTGGTACATGCACTGTAAACAAACTGCATGTTGCATAAGAAAAGTACATATTGTCCATCTCACATTGTATGCAGAATGTTTTGTGTCTTGAAATCTTTTAATTGCTTTCCGAGTCGCGATGAATGTGTTGCGATATTGAAAAATACATTTATTTTTTAATTAACGAATTCGGTTAGGTACGATGTTTCTGTTAATTTTATTTTTATTTTATCCTTATCATTAATTCAGCATTAAAAAATACTTGGGAGACCTGAAAATGCCATGACAACAAAATAAAACGTCGGAACTTTAAGATTACTTCCTATTTTTATTCAGTTTCATAAAAAAAATAAGTGCACACATTAGATATATATACATTGAATTAATGTAACGACACACAGCCGGGCCGTTTAGAAAAATCAAACAAATATTTTATTATGGTTGCAAAGACCAGTGACGTTTTGCTGCCAAGGAAAAAATCAAATTTGGAACGTAAGCTATTACAAAAAATATTACATCACGAATCTTATCATAATTGATGGCTGAAAACAAGATGGCTGACGGAACGGGATCGGAATTTTGATCTCATTATAAGTTTATATTCGAAATTAGAACGATAAATAAACGACATGAATTTGAACGTTGTAAAAATATAAAATGGTGGTGATGCCGCCATTTGCATATTTTGACGTGTTGCGGGAACAGCTCTTGTCAAGATGGCCGCCCGGATAAGCGCGCGCGTTAATTGTGAAGATTAATCATGTCCAAGATGGCCGGAGAAAATAATTAATCGAATACACGAGGGGTTAACGGTCACGGATAATTAAAATAATGCAAATTGAATAGGAAGCCGGCGAATGGCAGTTGTACATAATCATTGAAACATAACGGACGACTATTATAAAAAAAATAATAAACTAGATTGTTTTTTTCACGCGAATAAATAATTTAGAAAATTATGAAAGGCCATGTGACATCATGTCACAGTAAAAGACTGATTGGCTGGGTTACATCCAGCAAATGGACCATCAGAGCCTGGAAAAGATGGTTTTTACGACGGATCCAAAGAGACGCAGGACAGTGGGAACACCCAGATTAAGGTGGCTGGACAGATCGGTGTCAGTATGGGACTGTAGGATGATGCTGTTAGAACGAAGGTTAGGAAGCCAAATCACGCAATCGAGAGGAGCGTAAGTAACGCAAATAAGCTACACATATAGTGTGACTTCTTGCTCCGTTGTGGCGAGTTGAGCCTATTTATGTTTACAGGTAAGGGGACCGGCCTTACGCCAACCACTGCAGTTGAAGTGGGGGTTTTCCCTGCTCCCAAGAGGACTGGTACTCATTTCTTGTGAAGGCTGAGTAAACTTGCCGGTATTTTGGGGGTTGAAATAAACACCGAAACGGGAAATCATTTCTGACACCCTCGGTGAGATGCGAACCCGAGCTCACGGCATGGAATGCAAGCACTCTACCAACTGAGCTATCGACCGGATAAGCAATGTTTAAAATTGGGGTACTGAAGCTTTAAATCATTTCAGATCATGCTAAAAATACTCACAATTTTATTGTTATTAAATGCGGCAACGACTATTTGCTTTCATTGATTTTACGCGACTGGAGAAAAAATGTGTAAGTTTACGATTACACATGTAAGTGTAGGTACTTAAAATATGAAGTCCAAACCTTACATAAATAAATAAAACCTGCAAACCTTGCCGCATCTTGAGACGGTACTAAATAGTGTAGCACCCGAGTCGACTCAACTTCTTTGATAGTCCATTCGTAAAATCCATTCAAAAGCAAACTCAAATGTACCGTTCCATAGTAACTTTATGCAGAGAGTAACGCGGCATAATTGTGTGTTACTTCTCAGCGGGTATGTTCCGCACTCACCCCTCGGGGTAAGCACGTTTTGCTACTGTGCTAGCAGCGCGCTAACTACCGATATAAATTTATTAATGCTGTGTTCCCCCTTGGGATATTTGCTTTATCGCCTCAGCGCGGCCGATACCCGATCAATATGGTATTCAGACGTCCGCTTCGAGATTTATTACATTTTAATACAACCAACTTCATGTTATGAAGCTCTGATACTCTAATACGGCTTATTTCCTGAGGTGCCTTTTTTGTGAATAATTTAATGATGATTGTGTTAACGCGTGTTAATTTGATACAATATATCAGAATGAATTCAGAAGAAAGTTTCAAAATTCAAATTTAAGCTGGGTGACGTCACGAGTCTGTGTGAATAGGGTGGACATGCATTCCTCTTGAACCTGAAATGTTTGTTCATCTTTGCAACTCAGATTATAGATAATAGATAGACCCAGACTAGCCACACATATTTATTGTTAAAACTGACTCACATTATTGTTAAATTCACCTCTGTTTCAGGGAAACTTGACATGAGTAACACAGTTTATGTTAATTTGAGGTTTTACACATGCAACTTGTGCACGTGATTTACACGTGTTTGCTTCTGAGTATGCATTGAATATGTGTCTTACGCGTTAACATATCTTTTGCAACTTCGATTATATATACTATTCTGAATGTGCTGCCTCCATTCAAGTACATTATAAACAAATAACAAAATTACTTATTTCTGTTTCTTTGATATTATTGCCCTTAAAACACTACATTCAATCCACATTACTAAATAAATTTCAGAATTTTTCTTCAATGAAACTTACATAGGTTCTTCAATAAAATCTCAAGTTCCTCAATGAACTCGATTCAGTAGCGACTCGTGACACCCTCAGGGGTAGTTGTAAACCATTCTCCTTAAAATCCACCTGTTCTTCATAAATTATTTCCTCTCGGAACAGGTCTTCCCCTTTTACCCTTAGGACTTTTAAGGTTCACGATTTAATGGGGAAAGGAGCGTGGCAAAATAATCATGCTCTGTACACCCCAAGGCAAACGGATGCAATGAGCCTTCAATGTGTATTGGTTAATATAAGGGCGATGGTAATTTGTGCGCACTGCAGATGTTTAAATGCTCATTTAACACTCGGTAGTTAAATGTGGAGGAATTTTAATTTTGTGTTGATTGAAAAGTTAATTTGTTTGTTATATTTTCGTGAAGTTTTATTAATATTTTTTAAGCATGGATGTAGATGGTTTTAAAAAGTCAAAGCAAAAATGTGCTTTTAAATATATCGATGCTTTTGAATGATTTACTGAACTACCCCAAGTACCCGAAAATGGGTTTGTTTCATAGCTTTTCAAAAGGCCTTTATGTCTTCCCGTGCAATTCGTTTTCATCTTAATCTTCTCCACGTGTCTGAAACAGGAGTAACATTGGCAAAACTATATTTTCCGTCAGCTTCATACCAACCTATGTATAAGTCAAGTAACATGAATTTATAGGTTCTTGAAATAAATTTTATCTATCGTGTTTGACATAATCTTCTCGTTGCTGTAAAAAACCACAAAATTCTTAAAAAATAACATTTTACAAGAAAAGTCAAGCTTACTCACCTCTTTGCATAGCAAAGCTCCTGATGAGGATTCTATGTTCTATGATTTCTATGTTCTACTACTTCTTTATGTTCTGACTGTTCTATATCAGGTTCTACATAATGTTCTCGGCTATCTATCGTTTAATTACCTGTGATCACGACTCCCGCCCAGCTCGGCCCACAAATGTTTCACAACGGAGTTATAGTTTTTTTCTTACACGCGCACCAGTTCTGACTTTATTCACATAACAGTGGTTTCATTCCCAGTCAACGATTAAATAACTACCTTCAGCGCTAATCACAATTTGACCGGTCCGTAGTCTAGTGGTTAGCGCTCGGACTCATAAATCGAATTTTTCATACATCGAGTCAGACGCGATAACCAATCGACTACAAAAAATCACCAACCAAACTGCAAGGCTGTCATCACTCCACTAAGCGTGGTCACAGCCTCTGGAAATCTCAAATCTCAAGTAAAAAAATAAAGAAAGACTGAGAATTAAGATAAGCCTTTTAATTGTGAACACCGACTAAGATTGTATACCATCTTAATTTATTGTCGAAATCAAGACTGAGCTCAGTAAAAGAGACTAAGGTATACGCGTGTAGGTACACAACGCTTCCTCCAAAACAGGTTTCAATCTTAATCGTCTTCTTCTTCTTAAAGTCTGTACCACAAGTATAAAAAAACCGTGTAAACTCAACCGAAAAATGTATGTGAAACGTTAACAGCGACTGTGGTGAGCGAGCAAGTTTATGTACATTGTTTTATGAATGCTGTCGTACAGCTTGAACGTTAAGTTTTGTATGCTCGCCGTACAGGTTTCTGCGAGTTTCGGCTCCAGTTTTTTGGTAGCAACTCACTCACCAATGTATGAAATTATCATTTTATGTGTAGCAAGTTGCCTATGGACGAGAGTGTGAGGTGGGAGGATATTGCGAAGTGGTTTAACATGCTGGCACGTTTCTAGATCGTTTTAGTTTTCCAAAAATTAATTACAATGCTTTTGACATTAAAAAATACTGGAAATAGTGTTTCATTTAGTTATTAATTTTCTCAAAGATGTATAATACTTTTGACATTAAAAAATATTTAAATCGACGTTAAAGATATAAATAATAAAATAGTGTTCTTTTGAAAATGACGTAAGCATGTCGAAAGCACTCGAGGTTGGGAAAATAAAACTGTGTGTATTGTAAACATTTTTTAATTTCTCATATAAATAATATGTGTTTATTTAAAATCATTTTACGACTTGTACCAAGATTTTGAAGTCAATAAAAGACAGTATATTGTATTGGCTGGGTCACAGCCTGGGAATAGATCATCAGAGCCTGAAAAATATGGTTATGATGACGGATCCAATGGGACGTAAGATAATGGAAAAGCCTAGATTAAGTTGAGTAAAGTATAATCACTAATCAGTCAGGATAGGAATAAGTGAAGGAGACTCTGCAGAGGTTTTAGCCACCCCTATAAGAACGGCGACAGCGCTGCAGTTTTTAATGCCTCTAGATTTTCTTTAATTTCAAACATTCCTTCTTCTTACCTCCTTAGTAAGTGATTGCGTCAATGCAATTTATTATATGTAGCTCTAAGAAAGCTTAAATCTTTTTGAAAACTCTGAAATAATTTCAGGGAAAAAAAATGCAAAACTTCTGCGTTTATTTGACATAGTTTTTATCTGTTATTATTACAAGGGTATTACCATGCGCCTATGGGTCGGAATGCCCTCCTTGTCTTGTGTTTTGATAATGAGCCAGATAAGACAGCATCTCCCGTTGGAATTTTTCATACAACAAATAACTTTTAACGATTATTTTTATATCGTCGCTGTTTATATTAAGTTAATTACATTTTCGGAACGAGGTGGTAAGCGTCAGCATCTTTTTATCTTAAAAATCATAATTGTACTTATATCCAGGCGCCATGTTGCTAGGGGTGGCCAGTACCTCCGTAAATTATTTCTCTACGCAAAAGTTCCTATGTGGCGCAGAAGGGAAAACGTCTCCAAATAAATTTTTATTCATGTTTTCGGCTAGGGTTCTTAATTTAAATTAAAATTATTGTGATTTTAATCTAATTTGATGTATTTTTAATGTTTTTCTCATAGTTCCTTTTTCACATTTTACTATTTTTCATTCCTTTACTTATATGTAAGTAATATGCTGGTGCTGGCTGTTAAAACTAGGTTAACCTTTGCAAATGTCACCCTATTTCTAAAATTAAGTACACATGCAGCATGTGTAAGTGGAAACTTACGCACATCTACCTGTAGGCGTGAAATCAACATGCCTTAATTGCAAATGTATCTTTGCAACTTAGATTATAGACTCCGACGAAACGTTTTAATTCTATACTTATGAGATTACAAAAGTTGACAAAACAAAAATAGGATCAAAAACATATGTAAGCTGTAGATTAATAGATGAACTAGATAGATATAAGTAGATGTGAATCTATTTATTTTTGAGGGGATCTGGAATTACGTACAAAGATAAGGATCTAGTCGTGGGCGCTCGGTCATTAGGCACGGTGCAACGGTGGTCGAGAGGTTAGGGGGTAGCACTAACCCTCGCAAAGGGGCGGGGTTCGAAGCTTGTAAATGCGCGCACATGCACACACCAATTTGGCAGGTGTAAAAATGAGAAGGGTGAATAAATATTTATAGCGGACTTCACACAACAAACATTTAATAAATAAAAATTCTGAATTAAAAATGGATTATTGGAAATAAACTTTTGTTCCTTGACTGGCTGACCACCCGTTCTGTAAATATTGGTTTAGTTTTCCAATGTAACCCTGTTTCAGGGAAGGGCGGCAAGACTTGTTCAAGAATTGCAAGAATTGTTGTTGGTTTATTAGTTTGCTACATTTTTTGCATAAGAAATTTTTGACTTTTTTTGTATAGATTTATTTTTAAGGTTTTGTTGTTGTTTTTTTTTTTTTTTTTTATACTTCAATGTTATTTATTACTCGTATTCCTTGACTTATAGGTTGGTATGAGGCTGACCACCCATACTGTAAAAAATGGTTCACTTTGCCAATGTCACCCCTGTTTCAGGGAATGTCGGCAAGAGTTGCAGGGCTTATGTTCATTTGAGGTTTGGATTTTATTTTTAAGTACACAATCAGCATTTGTAAGCGCGAACTACACGTGTTTGTTTGTGGGCAAACATCTGAGGGCTTTGAATGAATATATCCTTGCAACTTAGATTATAGATTATTATAGTTCAACCTGCAAGGTTTATGCTGATTTGAGATTTGGGTTCCTTGTGATGCAGAAGACCAGCTGTTCTTCTTCCATCTTTTTGGGGTCGGCCTGGTAGACTCTGGCCGTCAAGTATCTCGCATACGACTATCCGAGTTATCTTTATCTCATTCAAGCAGTCCTCGTGATCCCTCTAGAACCGTCTCCTCTTTCTACTTCATCTGACGATGTCCTCAGTGCTTCTGATTCCCGAGTTACATTGATACTGGAGAGTTGTCCCCGGGATCTGTTGCTTCGGTTGTAGAAGTTAGAGCTTCCGGACGTTTCGCTCACTTTGAATGTCTTCTTCAGCGTTATGGTGAAGTGATGATGATGATGCTGGTGATACCATTTTTTGTAAAAAAAATCGTGAATAGAAATGCAATTCACCAATCTATTTTTGCCTGGCGTGAAACATGGATTTTCATCTATAATCTATAATCTAAGCTGCAAGGATATGTTAACATTTAAGGCTCATATGAAATGCATGCCTACAGACAGGCACATGTAGGTTCACGCCTACACATTCTGCATGTGTGCATACAAATAAAGAAAACCTCACATGGACATAAACCTTGCAACTCCTGCCGCTGTTCCCTGAACCGGGGTGGCATTGGCAAAAGTGAACCGATTCTTACAGCACGGGTGGTCAGCCTCGTACCAACCTATCATTTAAGGATTCATCATTAGTTTATAATTCATAAAATTCTATTTTTAATTATTTATCAATTAATAATTACCCAATGACATCTGTTGGACCAGGGGCAAAATTATCGTCAATGACGGGTTTCAAACTTGCGCTTGTTTCAAAAACGCTAATTTGAGTGCCAGAGCCTTACCCCTTTACCATATTATCGACGAATTGATGACTCTTGATGCAAAAATTACACTCATGAATGAGTATTTGCAGTGTGAGACTGAAACACGGAATGCAACACGAAATTGCAAATTTTCTCACGAAATTTTGATTAGACATTCAAAACAGATGCATTTGTAATTAATTGGTGGGTATTAATTCAGCTGTGACCGCATTCGAGAGCTCACCGGCCGTAAATATGACAGTGCGGCCGTAAATCAGGCCGCCCGGCCGTAGCCCACTACGTCTATGATTTATTCTTGTACAACACCCGTGTACCTACTGTCTGTTGATAAAATTGTTAACATTTTGTTCTGTACCCTGAGTACCAGTTTTTTCACTTTACTCGAAGTATTGTGTAAGTATTCGAGAAAAATGTATGTGAACTTGTAAAGCACCCCTGGAAAAAAAGTTTCGAAACTTGTTTTGCCAGAGGTGCATTACAAGTTCACATACATTTTTCTCGAATACTCAATACTTCGAGTAAAGTGAAAAAACTCGTACCGACTCAGGGTCCTGTTATCGAGACGTCCAAAAATACTCACATGACTATTATTTTTTCCAAGATTAACTTTTTATTGAGAAAGTTAACAAATACCTGAAAATATCATAATTCTGAATGAAATGAAAGTACAAAGTACCTACTAAGTAGTTTTTCCGGTCGATAGCTAAGTTGGTATAGTGCTAGCATTTCATGCCGTGAACTCGGGTTCAATTCCCATTGAGGTTGTCAGAAATTATGTTTATTTCTAACCCTAAATAAAATACTAGCAAGGTTTACTCAGCCTCGACAAGATATGAGTACCATCCTCTTTAGGAGTTGGACTCAGTGTAAGGGTGGTCCTGTAAAAATAAATAGGTTCACTCGCCACATGCGAGCCCTTTGAGGAAAGCGCGACAAGAAGATACACTATGTGTGTAGCTTTGTTGTGGTATGTAAACAAGTATCTGTTTCTTATTGCTAAAACCGTTAGCAGTTTCATCATCTTCACGCTGAAGAAGCCTATAACATACATAGGCGAAACGTCCGGAAACTCCAACTCTAATAGACCACGGCAGCAATTTTCCATTACCCTTAATTCATTTTTTCTCATGGTTTTTTTTTCTCTTTTAGATTTCCACAGTTTCATTTACCTCATCAAGCCATTACTTTCTCGGTTTTCCTCATTCCTCGTTGGAATCCTTTGACAATTCTCACGACATAATTTCCGACTTTATTACAGGGACAATAATAAATTAATAATTAATTACCAGTAACTTGGAATAAGTGATGTTTGTATGGAATATTCTCGGCGTGGTCCAGCGACGATTACGAAACTTTCCGATAATTTATGCTCCCGAGATATATTTCTTATAATTCTGCAATGACCACCATAAACTATTATCAAATGCAGGGACGTGCACAGCATTTAAGCCGTGGGTAGGCAATAATATTTAAAAAAAACTTTTTTTTTTAAATAGATTTGTGAAGAGGAATGCAATTGACCAAACTATTCTGCCTTGCCAGAAACAGGTCTTAATATCATCAATTAATAATTCATTACTGTATTTTTTAATGAATTATTAATTAATAACTACCCAACGATATCTGTAGAACCAGGGTCAAAGTTATGGTCAATGGACCAAGGCAGGGATCGAACCAGCGTTGTTCTATTCCAAATACTCTATAAAGATTGGCCAATCGACCCCTCGGCCATAACACGGACAGATTTACGAAAGAGCACATATTCAGTTATCGTAATGACACTGTGCAATTACAAAGTGAGCCTGTACAAAGACGTGATGCTGTCAGGTAGTCGTCATCGATAACACATTAGTTTTTGGGACCGTGTTTTCCAGATTGCGGGACCGATGGAGTCGAAAAGACTGCCACCTGGAATTAGTAGTTTTAAATCTGTTGGCGTTTTTAAGGGAGCACTGAAGTCCCACCTTTATTAAGTATCTCATTCGTGATGTAGAACCCTCTCCATTGAGTTGTGACAAACACGAAAAATGATGCTATTTTGTCAAAAATTTTACTGAGGAAATAAATTATCTTCATACCTATGAATATTTTTATGTATCCAACTTGCATTTTAAGGTCTTTTGAAGCTAAAAATCATTTCAGATAAAAAAAAATTAAGAAATCCTGTACGGGAGACTCCCTATATTTCAGAGACTCTAGGGGTCTATGACACTTGTTGTAGTGCCACAGATGTGTTTACGAGCTTGATCGTCGCTACGAAACGCCAATACTCAAGTAAGACCCAGTTGCTGTAAGGCTGGATGGACCTTTAGTGACCGTTCTTTCGTAAAGGTGTATGAATTTTTCAACCCAGCGAAGAGCATATTTAAAAATATAAATGGTGCTACAATCCAATCCAATTTCGTTCTTAATTAAGAACGGCAACAACTCTTTGTCTTTATTGAAGTTCCACCTCTGACTCACCGCTTCCAAAAGCAGCCGTAAATCCATCAGCGGCCGGTTGACAGTGCCTCAAGTATAAAACAAACAATTAAACTCCACCATAGCTTTTACCTAAAATGTATGGAAGCTAAAACGCTCACTGGAGGAGCTGTTGTACTTTAGATACATGTTTTGGTAATCATTAAGGTTGAGCTTAGACATAGTGTTTTATGCTTGAGGTACAGAGCGAAGGACTGGCGATCTATTGACGATTATATTAATCAATTAGAAACAAAGACGGAAAAGTAGGATGTTTTTTAAAAGTGAAATAAATATATAGAAATGATGAGAAAATGATTTCACATGTTTCCATATTTTTTTCTCATTTTCATAAAAAACATAGATTTCCGTCTTTGATTCTATTAAACTCAAATACATATTGCACATAAATAGATTGCTAGATTAACCTGAAAATATAGTATGAAGCGGTTTTCGATTCTAGTCATAATTTAGCTTAGTACTAAGGTCCATAATGGCTTGAGATATGTTGTGAATAAATATTGATGGAGCGAAAGAGATACAAGATGATGGCCTAGTAAACTTTAAGAGAGCTTTGATCACATAATTTACCCTCTCTTTCTTCCTGTTCACTAAGACATATCGTATATTGCAAATTTAGTATGCAATTTCTAGCCGCTATATATCCGAAAGGGCAGCATTTCAGTGTATTCGAAATCTATAATCTAAGCTGCAAAGACATATTTCCATTTAAGAGTTATATTTAATGAATGTCCTCACGTGTATATCTCCACCTATGGTTTTTGTAACTCTGCTCTCGAAGGTGCAGATTTTCATGTCATGTGAAGGCTGAACAAACCATATCGGTACTTATAATATTTGGTTTGATTATTAACACTAAAAATTTTGGGAAATTATTTTTGAGAACCTTGGTAGGAATCAAACCCCAGACCTCTGTCTTTGGTCGCAAGCATTCTACCCATGGAGTTATTAGTCAATGATTCTACCAGCCTGACAACAAAATATTTTTTTTCGTATTCCTTGATTTACAGGTTGGTATAAGACTGACCACCCATACTGTAAAAAAAATTTCACTTTGCCAATACTACTCTGTTTGAGGGAAGGTCGGCAAAAAAATGTAGGGTTATGTTCATTTGAGAAAAAAATGTTCGGACTCTGTTTACATTAAAATATTGCAAAATTTTGCACTTGCTATATTTTTTATTGTCTCACTTGCATTCAACAAAAATTAAGCTCCATCAAAAGCAGTAACCTTGTCATTGTAATGTATACAACAATTGTAGGAGAAAATCATTCCAGTAATTACTTAATGATCCGCCGATGAGTATCAGAACTGTTGGTAAGCCTGGATTATTAATTACATTGTGTTGTAGCGAAACGTTTAACCCAAGTTGATATATGTGTGTGTGTGTGTGTAAACTCATACAAAATGCACTTGTCTATAAGCCTGATGGCTTTCGTAATAATCCAGCTGTGTACAACCTTTTAATGTAAAAAATGAGGCGTACTATTTTAGGTCCGATTTTTTTTTAATATCTCAGGGTTTGAATGCTGTAAGGCTTTTGGTGAAAAATGAAATGTAATGCATTTTGCTTAAATTTTATTTCTGTAGTACAAAAAAGGTATGAGGAGACCACATTTGAGATGCTGGTTGATGTTTAGCGGACTGCAGACAAAATGTGACTGTATAAGGCGTCCAATGCGCAGACGAGGAGAGTTTTTCATTATGAAAATCGATGGATATCTAGTTATTTAAAATTTATAGAGTTTTTATATGGAAGGAAGCGATTCATCATTTTATTAACTATGTTGAAATTCGACTGAAATATATTGTACGTAGTAGGTATATTGTATGTAGTAGGTAAACTTGTTGTATTTAATTTTTATCTGGAAAATGCAGGGCTTCACCAAAATTTCAAAAAAATATCTGTTGAATGATGAAATCAAAAATGCGTTTTTGAATAAAATTTAAAAATAAAATTTGACCCACATGTTAAATATAAGCATCATCTCATTGTGTCAACTTGAAATTATTTTCCGGCATAAAATACTTGGAAAAGTTGTATGTAATCCTAATTTCGTTGCCTCCAAGAATGCCATCAGAATTTAGAAAATACTTAAATTCAGTGTCATTTTGCTCCAAGATTTGATAAACGGTATTTTAACCCCATACTCAAGTAGGTATTGCATTGCTGGTGAAATCAGTCACAGTATCCTTTTTTCTGATAATGTGATAATTCCCGGTATTCAGTTTTATATATTTGTGCATAATCGAAATACCTTTTTCTTCTCATTTTTACTTTTGTTCCCGGTATTTCATTTCCTACTTAAAGAAAAGACTCGGCATAGCATTCCCTATGTAGGGAATCATAGGGTCCTAGCATAATAATAATAATAATACTAGATTTTTATAGCGCCTTTTCATGACTCTTGGTCATCCCAAAGGCGCTTGCTCATATGAGCGCGCGAACAGGTGGGTCTTCAACCCCTTTCTAAAAGTGCTCTCCAGATCCATTTCGCGCAGGTCATCTGGGAGGCTGTTCCATTACATTGGAGCAGCCACCTTGAAGGTTCGATCTCCAAACACGGTCTTCTTTTCCCTTCTTGGAAACTCTATCCGACTACTGAATCTACTCTCGTCTACGTCTATAATAATAAATAATCTATAATCTAAGTTGCAAGGATATATTCATTTAAAGCTCTCAGATGTATGCCCACAAACCAACAAGTGTAGTTCGCGCTTACAAATGCTGATTGTGAACTTACAAATAAAATCCAAACCTCAAATGAACATAAGCCCCACAACTTTTGCCGACCTTCCCTGAAACAGGGGTGACATTGGCAAAGTGAACCATTTTTTACAGTATGGGTGGTCAGCCTCATACCAACCTATAAGTCAAGGAATATGAATAATAAATTACATTTAAATATAAAAAAGAACAAAACCTTACAAAGAAATCTATACAAAAAAAGTCAAAAATTTCCTATGCAAAAAATGTAGCAAATGAATACACCAACATTAGAAATCAACATTGCAGATTAGCCGCCACTTCTTCCTGTCCTTGCATACTTCTTTCATTTCATCCAGAGTCATAACCTTTTTCATACAAGTCCTCCTTTTATTATGACTCTGGATATCCCATTCATTCGCTATTTCAGAGATTTGATCCTTCCATACTTTTCTCGGTCTTCCTCTACCACGACATCCATCTATTCTAGCAACATATACTTTCTTCGTCAATCTTTCATCACTCATTCTCTCCAAATGCCCGAACCATCTTAACATACTTCTTTTAATCTTCACTTTCACACTTTCCCTTACACCACATTCTTCTCTTACAAAATCATTCCTCACCCTGTCACTTCGTTTTTTCCCAATCATACTTCTTAGATAGTCCATTTCTACTGTATGGACTTTACTAATTTCCCTTTCACTCACCGTCCAGGCTTCACTTCCATACATCAAGGTTGGCACTAGTATACCACCGTGCACCGCCAATCTAACATTTTTTGAGAGATTTTGGTTCCTGGCGATGCAAGCGGTCGCACCCAGTACACACCTGCCTTTCATTATTCTTCTTTCAAATTCACCGGCCATTCTTCCATCTTTTTCAAACTTACTTCCCAAATATACAAACTCATTTACAACATCAACATTCATTCCATTAATTTTAAATTCATAATTCATATTTTCATCATCTCTTTCAAAAATCAAAACTTTCGTCTTTCTTGCATTCAACTTCAAATTATTACCTTTCAAAGCTTCGTTCAATCTAGAGAGCATCATTTGCAATTCCACTGCTGAATCAGATACAAGGACTGCATCATCCGCATACAGTAGAACGCTTACTTTGCTCTCTCCTATCATTAATCCACAATCATCAAGTCTAGCATCTCGAACACACTTGTCCATGACTATGTTAAATAGCCATGGGCTCATCACACATCCTTGCCTTACACCCTTAAAAACTTCAAACCATTCACTATACTCACCATCAATACGAATGCAGGCCATACTATTCTCATAGTTCGCATGCACCGCATTGAGTAGAGCTCCATTCACTCCGTATGCTTTCAAAACATCCCACAACATACTTCTGTCCACTGAGTCAAAAGCCTTTTCCAGATCCACAAAGGCCGTGAATAGTTTCCCCCTCACCGACAATTGTTTTTCAACAAGTTGTCGTAGAGTGAAAATCTGATCAACACAGCCTCTACCGGCCATAAAGCCGGACTGTATATCGGAAACCCTTTTGCTAGTAGTCAGAATCACATTTTTTATAATCACCTTACAGAAGACTTTTCCTGGTATACTGAGTAGACTGATTGGTCTGAAGTTCTGACAGTCTTTTTTGTCCCCTTTACCTTTGTAAATGGGAACAATGACTGCCTTCCTCCAATCCATCGGTACTACTCCTGCATTCACACAAAGCTTACATAATTCAAACATCCAATCTATCACACATTCACCTCCTGCTTTCAACATTTCACCATTTATACCATCAAACCCAGCAGACTTCCCATTCTTCAGACGTGAAATAGACACTTTCATTTCTTCTTTCAAAATCTTCAATTCATTCTCTTCATCTGTCTGTTCATAAATTCTTCTTTCACCCTGGCCAAAAATTTCTTGAAAATAGTTCTTCCATCTCTTGCATACTTCTTCATTCTCCCATACCATCTCACCGGCAGCACTTTTGACTCCCGGAGTGGTCAATGCAGAAGATTTATTTCTATCCGCATTGATCCACCTCCAAAATTCCTTCTTACTGTCGGTGAAACTTTTGTTAATCCTTTCATCAATCTTTCTTTGTTCATTCATCTTGCTTTCATAAATTATAGTCTTTGCCATTCTCTTAGCTATCTTATATTCGTCTTCTAGCTTTCTATCATTTCTATCATTCAGCCAATTTTCATAACACTTTTTCTTAACTTTCACAGCTTCTTTCACTCTATCATTCCACCAGGCATCTCCTTTCAATTTTCCACCTTTCGTTACCCCACATACTTTTTTAGCACATTCAATCATTCCTTCCTTCAGATCTTTCCACATGCTTTCAATATCTTTTCCACACACATTCTTCTCAAGTTCATTTACACTTAAAATTTTGTGGAGCTCTGATACATACTTCTCTTTCACATTTTCTTCATTCAGCCTTTCTACTTTTATTCTAGTCATTCTTACTTGCTTCTTGCGTTTCTTCTTTCTTACTTCACCAAGCATTATTTTAGCACATAAGAGATAGTGATCACTGCCTATTTCAGGCCCGCGGTAGACACGGCTATCTCTTACGGCTCCTCTCAGTCTTTCATCCACACAGATGTAGTCAATGATTGTGCGACTTCCCACAATCTGCCTCGTGTACAGATGCACATCCTTATGCCGAAACCAAGTATTCGATGCAAAAAGACTGTGCTCCGCACACAAAGCAATCAGATGTCGCCCATTATCATTGACTACACCTCTCCCACCAGGACCAATAATTTTCAAACATTCATCCCTCTGCGCACCTATCCATCCATTCATATCACCTAAAATTACAATGTTTTCATTCTTCTTCCTTTCATGCACAACCGCATTCAGCTCATTCCAAAAACTCATTCTCACCTCCATACACTCTGAATCAACAGGAGCATAACAGGTCACCAAGAAAAGTTTCAAACTGTTAATTTTGAATTTAACAACCAAAATCCTGGGAGAAATTCTTTGGTAACCCGTTATGCATCCCTTCACACACTCACTCACAATCACACCTACACCCTGCCTTTCATTCCCATCTTCCACACCTGACCAAATATACAATTCACCATTCGCTAATACTTTCTCACCATTCCCTTTCATTTTTGTTTCTGTCACACCCATTACTTTTATTCGTTTCTCTTTCATTACATTCATAATTTCTTTCTCCTTGCATTCATTCATCTTCCTTACATTCCATGTCCCGAAAACCCATTCATTCTTTCTATGAAAATTAGTGGTGGCATTTCCACAATGTACAGATTTAAAATTATCGTTGGTGGCCATTGCTACAAAACAAAATGTTAAGAACTAAAGTGAGTTTAAAAATACAAATAAAAAAATACAGCTATAAAAACATAAAATTAAAACAGAAAAAATATTGTCCATATAAAAGTGTAAATTGTCCATTTCACGTCTTCTGCCATGTTGTTAGGTAGGTATTACAGGTAGGTAGGTAGGTATACAATTTTGATTTTTAAATTTATTTTTTACTTCTTCTTTCCAATAATTTTGTTCTTGTTCCAAATTTTTCAAAAAAAGTTGTAGGTTATGTTTCAAAAATGTTTCTTTAAAAATTTATCGTAATTATTGTCTTTTCAAAAACCTCCCATCCATCCACAAATGTCAATTTCAGTTGTCGAATTTGGACAAAGGCTGCGTGTACAATGTAATTCCCGAAATAATAGATCTTGAAAAACTGTTAGCACTAGCACTCACGGCCAATTTTACATTTCAATTTTTTCCACAAATAAGAGATTTTTTGTTATAATTTATGGCCAATAATCACAAACACCTTATGTTCCTCAATTTAGAGTGGATTTATGTTAATTTTGTTGACCCCATTGCCGAATTATAAAACTTTAATTCTTGTTGGAAAAAAACGCTTCCTAGTGATTTGACAGAAACAAGTGAAGTTCCGAAGTACGTCATTGTGTTTTATCATCTCAATATTGCGTTCATTGTTTTACGGGTTTTCTCGATATTGCAGACGTTTCATATTATTATTTAAATAATACTTAGGTATAAACAAAATAAATAGGGTAGGTGTATATAGCTGTAGGATTAATTATTATTAAGTACCTAGAGTAAGGAAATATTACATATTAAGTAATAGTTGTATTAGAAGCTTGTGGAATATGATAGACGTTTCCAGACGAATTTAGGCCTAGAATGTTTGATTGTAATAGCTATAAAAGGCGTGAATCGCATGCAAGTGAACAGTCTCAAAGTACTCGTAGCCTTTACAGGCCAAGTCAGCGAAAGTAAACTATCGAAGTGTTATAAATAAATTGTGAACCAAATAAATTACTTTAAAATAAATCTCCGGCCATATATTTAAAAATTTCAAAACATTAAAACTCTAAAAACACTACTATATAAAAACGACCCGGTATTCGGTCCCTGTTTGAATCAGATCCGTACAAAACAGTTAGTTAGCCATCCGCCTAAAGTAATGATAGGTTCTCGGGCTGGACCGGTTCCCAGCCGGACTGGATTTTGTGTAATACAATCAATTTTAATGATTAAAAATGTACGGCGAGGTCGGCACATTAATTAGATCGATAATCCCCATACTAATCATAACTCATGGTTTACAATCACTTCAAGGAACTGCGCGCACCAAGCCTGCGTAATAAATTCAGATCGTAACGAGATTAATATTTCTCTTTCAAGTGTAAAGTTTAATGAAAACAACTGTATTTTTGTGAATTATAAAAAGAGTCGTAGTTGCATGCAATCGAAGCGGTTGACGTAAGCCGGTCCTCTTAACTGTGAAAATAAATAGGTTGTTTCTGACGACGCAAATCCAGTTAGAGCACCTACTTTAATTCAGAGCAATACAACTCTTATGATAAGGACTCACTTGATAATGATGTATATATACTGATTTATTGCAACGTTTCTATAGCCCCATAGGGACAACTCTAATAAGTTGCAGTATTTGTACAGTTTTATTATGTTTTTTATTACGTCGGAATTTCAAAAATAAAAAAATAGCGTTAGATCTCCACCAAAAATGCCTTAAATTTTTCGGTGATTTTTTCAAACTTAAAAACCTGTTCCTTGACTTAAAGGTTGGTGTGCGGCTGACCACCAATACTGTTAAAAATGGTTCACTTTTTCAGGGAAGGATGGCAAGAGTTAGAGAGGACATTTGAGATTTGGGTTTTTATGTTGTAGGTTCACATGCGGAATGTGCAAGCGCGAACTTGTACGTGTCTGCTTGTGAGAATGCATATAATGTGAATCCCTAATGTAACATATTTTTATAACTTAGATAAAAACAATATTGCATAAACATTAAGTTTTTAATAACTTTTAAATAAATGTGCCAGTGAAAAAAAAAAAGAAGTATATTATGTATTTTGAAAAAAGGTTCAATTACACTGAATTTCAAAATGGAGGGTTGCACATATCATAGTTTTTATGTTCATCCCTTGATAATTACGTATTATAAAAAATGTCCGTCATCCCGATCCCCGTGCGCATTCTGCATAAATTATTTGAACTTAATTATCTGTACGCAATCAGCCCCTAATAGATGAAATAGTCTAGGGGCGCATACAAACACACATTGTTTGTTTGATCTACAAAATTTTAATTGTCCCGAAAAATCAGGTGCGCTTACAATTGGAGAGTTCCCATATTAAATTAGAAACTGCTAGAGTTAACTTTATGGGGGTTATTTTTTTTTTTAAACAATTTTTTTTTATTAAGGGTTGGTTTTATCAATACTAAAAAACTTTTTTGGTCAGCGCTGTTTTTATATGAATCCCACCTCAAAAGCACTCTGCGAGCTTGGTTGTCGTTCCAAATTAATCCGGGTTTATAAACACCATCAATCGCTACTTATTCTCAGTATCTCTAAACAAAGGCAACACGACACCACGCGGCTTAAACACAGTTACAAAGTGTCATAGACCTCCAAGTTTTATTAAATGTGTAGTCTCCCGCACAGGATTCCTAAAAAAGTAGAAAGCGTATATTCTTAAGCACGACCCAGTTGCTCTAAGAATGTACGGGTCGTTGGTGACTGGTCCTTGGAAAAGGCAGAAGAACTTTTCAATCCAGCGAAGCTTTTTTTTCAATCAATCCCACGACTTTCCGATTACGAGTCCGTAGCTCTAACCACTACACAACATTTTTCAATATAGTATGATAAAGTATGTACCTACTTACTTATTTATAAAATACATATTTTAAAAATAAATCAATTCAATTCAATTGCCAATGTCACCCCTGTTTCAGGGAAGGACAGCAAGAGTTGCAGGGTGTATGTCCATTTGAGATTAGGGTTTTATATTGTAGGTCCACATGCGGCATGTGCATACGCGAAATTATACATGTCTGCTTGTGGGAATGCATTTAATATAAATCTTAAATGATATATATCCTTGCAGCTTAGATTAGATTAGGTTCACATGAGGCGAACTTGTACGTGTGTGGTTGTGGGAATGCATGTAATGTGAATCTCCAATGTAGCATATCTTTGCAACTTAGATTAGATAAGATTAGATTAGATTAGATACGAAAATTAATCAACAAAATAAACAACAATTTTTTTATTTTATAATTTTTCCCTTTATCAACCGATTTTTTTTGCAAATTAAAATTAAGTGCATTCAATAATTGAACACGTCCATCTTATAATTTCTTATCCACGTTTCTCATGATAACTTTGTAAAGTGGAAACCTGTATACAAACTGATCGCGAATTTTAAAACCTTCATAACTTTTGACACATAAGCGTGCATCAGTTGCAAGTGACCCGAGTAGGAACATCTCACGACACAAAATCATCAAGAATTCCAAATTTGGTTTGATAAGGTTAAGAGGTGCTATCCAGTTTTTATATAAAACGCAGAAGATTCGATGACTTTCTTGCTAAGTAAAGGATTCAGGTTATCGCATACACTTACAAGTATAAACAGAAATTGATAATATTAATTATTTGGACTTCGTGTGACTTCCGTGCTGTTTTATCTTACATTTTGGCGAAACCTTAACGAACTTTATTCATTAACCATCTGTACCTACCGGTCGATAGCTCAGTTGGTAGAGTGCTTGCATTCCATGCCGTAAGCTCGGGTTCGAATCCCACCGAGGGTGTCAGAAATGATTTCCCGTTTCGGTGTTTATTTCAAACCCCAAAATAAAATACCGGCAAGGTTTACTCAGCCTTCACAAAAAATGAGTACCAGCCCTCTCGAGAGCTGGTAAACCCCCACTTCAACGGAAGTGGTTGGCGTAAGGCCGGCCCCCTTACCTGTAAAAATAAATAGGTTCAACTCACATGGTGCTACTTAAAAATAAACCAAACCACACATTAAGCCTTGATTATAGCCTTGCAGACGACCGGTCCGTAGTCTAGTGGTTAGCGCTTCAGACTCGTAAATGGAAGTTCATGTGTTCGAATTCCGACGGAGCGCTGAAACTCTTCGCTGGGTTGAAAAAATCATATACCTTGAGATAAGACTGGTCACCAATGCTCCATCCAGCCTTACTGCAACTGGGTATTTTTTTGTGAATTGGCGCTTTCTACGACGATGAAAAGCTTGCAGAGGACTTTTGAGGTGTAATCCCCCAAAAACACTCACCAAATAAATAAGGCTATTATTTATTATTATCATTGCAACTCCTGCCGCCTTTTCCATCGACAAAAGTGAACCAAGTTTTTGAGCATGAGTGGTCAATCTCATACCATCTCATTAGTCAAGGAACCTTATCAATTAATCTTCATGAGCAAAGTATCCAGAAGGTTTTAATATCTTACTTTATCTAACTGAAAGTTTCCCGCAAGTTGTTCGCCATTCTTACCACTTTGTTTAGTTGTCTATGCAACTTAGATTATTATTAACTTATTATCACAAGTAAGAGTAATTCTACACTCATATGGGCACGGGGAAGAGCTTAAAATACTGCAAAAGGTTTGACTTTCACCAAATAACATTAATAACAATAAATAATATTTTAATTAATTACTCACTGAAATGTACCTGTAAAATCTGCATCGTTTTCTCAGTAGATGCATCAAGAAGGTCCCGTTGAAAAATCTTGAATCTTTGAGGGTCTCGGCCCCTAATATTTGGCATGATTAAGATAGGGAACCCGTTTGGACCTGCGGGAAGGCTGAAGGCCCAGGACGTTCAACTCTGGAGCGGTTTTTTGGAATTTTCGGCGGTCCCTTGCACACTCACTTTTGGCCACTTTGATCGATTACTTAATACTCTGTTATTATAAAATTAATACTCTTTTATCGAGTGAATTAATTAAAGCAATTTGAATATTTGTATACATTTTTGTATGCATCACAAAAGGTGCCAAAAATATCATAACAAAATTTAAGTCGATTCTAAGGTCAATTGACATGTTTGTTTAATTAAAAATATTTGAAATTTCTTAGACAGCCTTCTCGAAAGAAGTGTGGGAAGACCCCAAGAAAGATGGTTTGACGATATTGTCCAGCTGATGGGAAAACAGTGGTATAGTGTTGCTTGAGATAGACGGATGTGGAAAAGTTTTGACGAGGCCTACTCGTATATTCAGCAATGGAGAGACGAAGGATAGCAGTAAATGAGTATTAAGCAGTGGCAAAGCGTGCCATACAAGCCGGTTCCCATCGGCTTTCCTTTTAAAATGATGTAACAAAGTAGTTAAAAAATATAGGCACAAAGTAAAAAAATACATTTAAAACCAAAAAACAATACGTATTTTTTCTCCATTGAAACCATGCAGTCTACTTTAATATCATTTCTGCCTCATTTTAAACGGGAAACCGATGGAAACCGGCTTGTATGGCACCCTTCGCCACTGGTAGTAAGTCTTCTCGACGTTTCGTTAGCTTCACATCAATCATCATCAGTATGCACCCTTATCGAGCGTCGTACAACTGCAAACATTTAATCCTTCTTCATCTGTTTATTCTTGTCATATTTGTTTCCTAACCAACATCTACAGGAGACATTGCTTTTTGTTCTTCAACCTCTTGATTTTCTTTTGACCTGGATCCTTTGAACAATCTCAATAATTAGAAGCTTTACTTTATTTAAAGATCTTTCTAGATTACCTATTAAAGAATTTAAATACGCATTTGTCCAGTTAGCTAAGTCAATTGAAAGCGGTTTTAACATCTGATCAAAGGTGGAATCTATCTCGAAATGTCACCTTGACACATTGCCCACCAACATTGACCAACGTCAAATATTTGCGCAAATATTGGCGAGCGATTCCGCAAGTACAAACGTCAAACAACTGATGTATTTGTGACGACAAGGTTTGGCTCATGAGAAGACGACCTGCTTGTTTGCTTTGTGGTGGAAAACAAGCACGAGATTTGTCTTAAACCGCGCGTGAGCCAATATTGAAAATATCTGTGGGACTGAGAACTATGATTGAAAACTTAAAATAAAACCATTTTTATGTTAGCGAGTGAATTTTTCAAGAGTTCACCATGGTTGACGAGATGTTTGTTAGTATTTCTTCATTTCGAATTTTCTTCTTTCTTTGGAGTTTTTTGATCTCATTTCATTTGTACATATTTTGATCAAATGTATGTATTTGAGAATTTAATAATACTACTATGGATGTCGTGGAAGAGGAAGGCCGAGAAAGGTATGGATGGACCAAATTTTCGAAATAGCGAATGAATGGGATATCCAGAGTCATAATAAAAGGAGAGCTTGTATGAAAAAGGTTATGGCTCTGGATGAAATGAAAGAAGTATGCAAGGATCGAAAGAAATGGCGGTTGATCTGTAATGCTGGTGGTTAAAGCTGAGGCTTTTAAATTAAAAAAAAACATGTGTTGTAGTTTTTTTTTTTTTTTTTAATTTTTTTTTTACTGTTTAATTGCTTAGAGTTTATTTGTTTTATATATTTGATTGTATTAATTGCTTGTACTCCTTGACTGATAGGTTGGTATGCGGCTGACCACCCATACTGTAAAAAATGGTTCACTTTGCCAATGTCACCCCTGCTTCAGGGAAGGTCGGCAAGAGTTGCAGGGCTTATGTTCATTTGAGATTGGGTTTTTTATATTGTAGGTCCACATGCAGCATGTGTAAGCGCGAAATTATGCATGTCTGCTTGTGAGAATGCATTTAATATGAATCTCAAATGATACATATCTTTGCAGCTTAGATTTAGATTTAGATTTAGACCAGATTTGGCAAAATACTGTCGTTTTGTGTAATACAGTAGAATTGGCTTACAGCGGAGAAGCGTTGTATGATTCCTAACTGTCTGCAAGTCCTGTCAAACACAACAGTGGTATACTTAATTTCTTCGGCAGAAAAACCTTGATAGTTCACGACCTCCCACACCACAATCCTCCAGGACTCTCTGTCTTGTGCTGCTTCCCTCCATGGTCCCTTTAACGAAGGTATAGATGTGCAAAATTTAACGGATTTTATGAGGAAATCTTAAATCCTCGATGAATAATATTTCGGACACATGCGTGTAATGAAAAATATTTTTAATAAATGCGTTAATCTTCAATAAAATAATTTCATTAAAAGTAGGTTAAACAAGAATCCTCCAGGATGCCAACATTAAGTGGAAATATTTTTCCTGTTTACAGTGTAGTCACACTGAGAGCATTTGTCTTCTCTTTCTAACTAAGGACGATTTACATTTATGCAAGTTGAAAAAGATATATAATATATTTGCGTCCACTATATCATACGTCAGTGGTTCACAAGTGGTATGGGAAGGGACAAGAGAATTAATTGTACAATCATTTTCTGCCAAGGGTGCCAAATTGGAGCACATTTAGTGGGTCGAGCATTCATACAGACATGATGCTAATTTCATTCGAGTATTATATTCATTGATCCCAACATGTTATCAATATTGAAAAGAACACAGTGCGTGGATTAGCAACTATCTAGAACAATCTAGTGAGCATTGCCAACCAATCCCTTCTCGTAAATTAGGATTTAAAAAAGTACTCGTAAGGTTCTTATTGATTTCTTGTGTTAACATCTATCTATCTATCATTCTTTAATCTAAGTTTTTACATTTAAGTCTCATATTTAATGCATGCCAACAAGCAGGCACACGTAAGTGCGCGCTTACACTCTGCATGTGTACATACAAAATAAGCCAAACTTCAAATGAACGCAAACTTTGCAACTCTTGCCGCCTTTCCTCGAAACCAGCGTGGCATTGGCAAACGCGAACCAAGTTTTTACAGCATATGGGGTCAGCCTCATCACAACCTATTAGTTAAGAAACATCAATCAAGTGTAGCATCAAAACCAAATATTCAATGAAAAAATTAAACGAGCTCACTTGTGGTTAGCGTAAGGTCTTACCTTTACCTGCGAAAATAAATTGGGTGCACATGACAGCATGGTAAGAAGTCACACTTAACGTGCAGCTTAGTTGCGTTTTGTTTTCTGAATCTATAATCTAAGTTGCAAAGATATGTTAACATTTACAACTCATATCCAATGCAAGCCCACAAACAGCCGCGTGTAAGTTCGTGCTCACAAATGCTGAATGTGTACTTACAAATTAAAATCCAAAACTCAAATGAAAATAAGCCCTGCAATTTTTGCCGAACCTCCCTGAATCAGAGGTGACATTGGCAAAGTGAACCCTTTTTTTACGTACCTATAGTGGGCAGCCTGATATCAACCATACAAATCAATTTAAAAATCCAGTTGGAATCATTCCACGAGTTGACAAAATATGTTCCTTTAAAAATCATACAATGAACACCCTTGCAATTCTGTCTGTCATCTCCAAATATTCATCCCTTATTTTTGTAGCGGTCGACTAAACTCCACTTGACCATATCGCACATAATCTTCCCCTAAACAAACAAGCCCCAAATATTCCGACAGACTTCACCCCCCTGTTCACACCACTGTGCCACATAGCACAATTAAAATAAGGGTGGGCTTTTTATTGTCCAACCTTACCATTGTCATGTCAAGGGAGAACTGTTGCTTTATTTTCAAATGTAACATGTGGGGAATCAGAGATGAATAATTATTTTATTAGTTACTTTTAAATGTTGTCTTCTTTTAAGATTAACTAAAAATTTATATTTTTGACAAGTATGCCAGGTTAATAATAATAATATTAGGATGATGTATTTGGTGAGCGCTTTTTTGTGTGAATCACACCTCAAGAGCCCTCTGAGAGCTTGGTTGTCGCTATAAATAGCGCCAATTCTTAAGAAGACCCAGCTGCTGTAAGGCTGGATGAACCTTTAGTAAAGGTTTATAAATTTTTCAATCCAGTGAAGAGTATATTTGACAATATAAATGGTATATTTTTTGTGCTATGCCGGGATTCGACCCCACGACTTTTCATTTACGAGTGCGATGCGTTACCACTACCTCAAGTACGGACCGGATAAGACTGCATTAAGTTGCAAAAAAATGGGCACACTCATGCTTGCTGCCTTTTTCTAAAACAGGGATGGCATTTTCAAAATTAAGGTCAGCCTCATTTTAGCCAATTAGTGGAGGATAATCTTAAAAAAACACTCGTTCGTAAATTCTTTCATTTCCTCAATGGAAAACAACGCATTTGTGTAATTTTGAATTTAAACCATACGCAACGCAGTTTTAAACTGTACATATAAGGTGCAAATTCTTACCGCGCTGTCTCCGAAGGAATTACCGAACTCCAACCACTTCACTTGGGGCTTCTCCAGTTCCCGAAGGGGGTATTTGCAACTTAAGACTTTTAAAGTATTTTTTATCAATCATAATTTATTTTTCAAATAACTGCAAAAAGATTAATTAATACTTCCGTTCGTTATTTTTTAATGCCAAGTAGTTTTTCTACAAAAATAAAGAAAACGCTTTTTCACACACTCATGTTCCTTGACTTATAGGTTGTTATGCGGCTGACCACCCATAATGTAAAAATTGGTTCACTTTGCCAATGTCACCTCTGTTTCAGGGAAGGACGGCAAGAGTTGCAAGGCTTATGTTCATTTGAGATTGGGTTTTTATATTGTAGGTCCACATGCGGCATGTGTTAGCGCGAAATTATACATATCTGCTTGTGGGAATGCATTTAATATAAAACTTAAATGATATATATCTTTGCAGCTTAGATTAGATTAGATTAGACACACACTCATTAATTCCATCCCTCCAATAATATCTTCCTCCTTTCATCGCTTCTTTCATCTTATCTTCTCTACTTTTCCCCCACACTTTTTCAGCTTAAATAATAATTTTAATAACTAATTATAATAAGTGCAAGCAGAAGAAATGAGATTTTTTAATACCCGAGAAGAAATTAAAAAGGCGGCACCTTGATTATTATCCTCCACGATAAAGTAGCCAGCGCTTAAGAGGAGTGACCCCTCCTGGGGATTTTATTACTCCAAATCACGTGATCGGCTCCAATTAACTCCAAATCCTCCACACCAAAGTGAATGCAGCTACTCCAAAATATTACATTTTTAATCTTTCAGATGCACATCGAGATAACGCGAGAGGTTTTGTTTAAAAATGCATCGCATGATTGTCGGCAGTTTAAATGTAGGAGCATTATGGAGGAAATTGAAACATA
Source organism: Agapetus fuscipes (assembly GCA_951799405.1). Classification (NCBI taxonomy): domain Eukaryota; kingdom Metazoa; phylum Arthropoda; class Insecta; order Trichoptera; family Glossosomatidae; genus Agapetus; species Agapetus fuscipes. Next base: position 7,720,456 of record OX637349.1, read on the forward strand.
CAAGGTTATTATTTACTTTGCGTTTGTTTATAAAATACTTCTTGCAAATTTTGTATTACATATTTTAGTTTAAAATTAAGAAAACTATGAATGACCTTCAATTTTGTAAACTTTCATCCTTTCTATGCTATTATGTATGCTGTCAAAAAAATAGGAACAAAAATTTGTAGATACATAATGTGCTTAAAAACAAATCAGTTGATATTGGTAAGGAGTGTAGAATATGTAGCTTCTTTTCACCATCTATGATCTAAGTGAAAGATTAATATTTAATATATGCTCATAAGCAGACACGTGTAATTGCCTCGATAAAAACTCAAATTAAAATTAACCACATAACTCTTACCGCTCTTCCCTGAATCTGAGGTGATATTGGAAAAAATGAGATATATTATACAGAATGGGTGGTCATCTTTATACCAACCCATAATCCAAGCAACTACGTTGTATTCAAAAGCGTAGCATAGGCGTGTGCCATTTTCTTACCTTGCTAAATTAGGGAGTTTTCCTGATCCCGATGGAGTAGATTCTCATTTCTTAGTAAAGCTGAATATACTTTCCCGGTGGTAAAACCATTGTCAGTAAAAACCACTGAAATCGGAAATCAAGTCTGAAACGTCTTACTCGGAAAACGAATATGAGCTAATCTATCGACCGATGTGTTAAATGGTACAGTGCATTATAGTTCATCTTTATTTTACACAAAATCAAATATCCTGAGGTGTAAAAACCAGGATAAAAAGGACTGTATCTGTTTATTATTCAATTTGAAGAAAATATCGTCTGATTTTCAAATGTCAAAGTGGCCCGATAAAAATGACATTAAAAATATATTTATAACGGTTAAAATAAATCAGTTTCCATGCGTCAAATATGGCGGGAAATTCAGTCAAAGAGTGCAGAAAATTGACGTTAAAATTCCCAGTAATCTTAGCCACGGTCAAGACACTTTTATTGTACGGACTCCGAGTGGACAAAATCTGCTTTAGAGTCAAGTTTCGCTTCGGTTGTGGACTCTATTATTTCTTAATTTTTGTTAAAAATAATCTCACCTAACGGAACCTTACATTGCTCATAAGGTTTTCTAAGGAATGATTCATTTTTGTATGTATTCTTTTAATTGAATGGATATCAAATAAATTCATGAATGTGTTTAATGTAGATACCTCTTCCTCTGAACCTAGGGCTCAAACAAAAACGTTGAAAGCTGGCTTTAAGAAAGCTATTTTGTCTATGCTACTATAATCTATAATCTATAATCTAAGTTGCAAGGATATATTCATTTAAAAAGCTCTCAGATGTATGCCCACAAACCAACAAGTGTATTTTGCGCTTACAAATACTGAATGTGTACTTACAAATAAAATCCAAACCTCAAATGAACATAAGCCCCACAACTTTTGCCGACCTTCTCTGAAACAGGGGTGACATTGGCAAAGTGAACCATTTTTTACAGTATGGGTGGTCAGCCTCATACCAACCTATAAGTCAAGGAAACGGTTCGTAAAAAACATTTTTGCTTAATTCTATAGATATTGAGGCTTTTCAGTCGAATATAGCTAGACGCAAACCAAAACTAAGCAACACATATAGTGTAACTTCTTTTCTGCGTTATCCTCAAAAGTACCATGTGTCGATTCGGAACCTATTCGAATATTAAAAAAATAAAAAAGGTTAATAATTGTTATCGGTATTGTTCACATAAAGCAAATCCATGACGTATCCGTGGCCTATAGTTAATTCTCCTTAGAAAAAAACAAGGACACCCGGCGGATCACCTATAGATTAAATTTTATGTCAATAACTTTATATGTGCCCAATTCAATCCGCTTTTATCCAAAACCAACATCAATCACCACTTCCTTGCAGCGCCTCACGACAGAAGCAAGAACTCAAGCAACCCAATAGGCCCCAAGACTTTCAAGAATTGGGGAGCCTGCCGCACAGGATTCCAAAAAAAAAGTGTTTAAGGCTTATCTTCACAATCTATCATTTTTATTAAATTGGTTAAATAAAAAGTCAGAATTGAATCTACTTTGTTGTATGGAAAAACTTACTTTAAACCGGACTGAAAATAAAAACCTACATTTTTACGAATAAGGGAAATAAGTTGATTCGGCATATAACTGTTTTTGTGTTGATTGTAAAATTGCCTGTAAAAACATTATTTTTACTTCAAGAGTTTATCTATGTATACATGATACGCCACACCCATTTCTTGTGTACTATCGTAAATGAAAGCTTTAACCTTACTGCTGATAGATATAACCTTAAAGATATGTATATAATGACAAAGAAAGCAGTAACGTTTAAGCGGGCATGGCGCCTTGGGCTAGCGTGATTTTTACTTGAAGTTTAGAAAGTAAAAATTATTGCATGGAAATATGCCAGTAATATTTAACGCCAGAAAGGTAAGAAGTTTTATGACTTTAAAATGGTTGATACTCACTGTGACAATGGTTTAATCTGCTAACCCCCTGTTTCAGGTAAGGTCGGCAAGAGTTGCAGGGCTTATGTTCATTTGAGATTGGGTTTTTATGTTGTAAGTCCACATGCGGCATGTGTAAGTGCAAACTTATCGTGTTTGCTTGTTAGATTGCAAGTAATATGAATCTTAAATTGTTGATATATTTGCAACTTAGATTATAGTATATACTAACGGCTAATCCTGATTTTTTAATGTTGTTAGGACCTCAACTAGTAAAAGTGTACTCGTATATCCAAATTTGCAGCTTCGAAGGATCTGTTCTAACATTGCAGCACTCCAAAAACCGTGAAATTTTCGAACTCTTTCATTGTTTAAGTGTAAGTTTAAGCGCTAAACTATGCGTTTTATTAAAAAAACTTTCTGCTTTTGAAGTACCTAGTCTAAAAATTGCCACAATTTAAAATAAATTCAAGAAATATGTATGTTTTTTTTATTTGATTCAAACATTACAATATGCATACTAAAAATACTAGATCCTTAAAAAACATCGAGGCCCATGGCTTTTCCCTACATGAACGCAACCTAAACCATCACTGCGTTTCACTAGTGTTCCTAGCGTGTCCATCCATCGTTCACCTCCCACTTCCAGTGGCCAATACTGCAAGCATAAAACATTCCGTTTAAACGCAACCTTAGCGTTTCCCATAAATGTGTGGAAACTAAACAACGCTGGTAGTAAGCGTTTAGGTTTTCCTACATTTTTCGTCCACGCTAGAGTTTAAACGCTTTCAAGTGGTGCTGTAGATCCGTGAAGAAATGGTGGTGGTAGACCGAGATAGAGGAGGTAGGCCACGTTGGGAGGAAGCGGAGGGCTAGTCGTGACGCTTAGTGGTCTAGAGGGGAGGGTGGGAGGGGAGGCGGACCGACTGTGGACCAATAATCGCCAGCTCGTGGAAATACATCAGCCGGGAAACTCCAGAGGTCTTCAAGCTGTGGAAGAGTCGCGGGGAGTATGAAAATTGTTTCATGTCACTTAACAGACAATTCGGTCACAGATTACTCGTCCACAGGCACATCGGTCACAGACAATTGCGCTACTCGACAGTTCGTCTAAACGACTGTTCGATCAAAGACATATCGGTCACATTTAATATACGTCTACAGACAGTTCATTACAGAAAACTTGCTCTCCATAAAACCTTTGTGAGTGCAGTAACTTTAATCAATTGTTATTTATGGGGCTAGCTAGCCCTGCTGTAAAAGAATGGTTCACTTTGCTAATGTCACTCCTGTTTCATGCAGGGTCTGTAAAAGTTGCAGGGTTCATTTGAGGTTTGTTTTTAATTTTTAAGTACACATGCAGTATTTGTAAGCGCAAACTTACATGTGTTTTTTTGTGGGCATGCATTATGCATGAATTGTAAATGTTAATATATCTTTGCAAATAAGATTAAAGATAGTAGTTTTCTGTGATGGAGCTGTCTGTGTACCATATATTGTATTTAACCAAAATGTCGTTGACCAAAACGTCGTGTGAACGAACTGACGCGACGTGTGGCCGATTTGTCCATGGCCTAGCTGTTTGTGGTCGGATTGTCGTACAACCAATCGCCTGCTCGTGGAAATATTTCAACCAGGGAAACTGCAGAGGCCTTCAAGCTGTTGAAGAGTGACGGGGAGTATGAAAATTGTTCTGCGACGTTGAAATTGTGGATGTCTTGTTATCTGCCGGAAGAGTTGGAGAAGAATGGAATGGTTTTGTCTTGTTGAGGAAATATGGTCACGACTATTACTCCTGATGGATGGATGTAGTCTAGTGCTCAACTCTTTGGATTCAATCTCGAATGATACATGGTTTGAATATCAAAAAGAGTGCCTAAATTTTTCGTTTTTGTTCTCCATTTGACTCTACGTTGACCACCCGTGCTGCAAAAATGGTTCACCCTGCCAATGTAACCTCTGTTGCAGGGAAATGTGGCAATAGTTGCATGTTTGATGTTCATTCGACATCAGGGTTTTTAATTTTGTTGTACCCATACAGTGTGTGTAAAGCAAACATACGCATCCCTACTTAAAGGTATGCCATTAATATGGATTTTCAAAAGTAATCATACATATCTTTGCAATATAGATTAAAATAATGCAGTATCCTTTCTCATTTTCAATCCCATAATTTATTCAATCCTCACCTTCCTTCCCCATCCCCTTTACAAATATACTGTCAACCTTTCATTGCCAATTTTTTTCCAAACTGCCTGACGATTTATTAAATTAATTTAAATGACTTATTAGTCTAATTAATACACGAATATTGGAAACCTCTGCTCGTAACAAAGCTCCTCTCACATCTGGGATCAAATATCTGAAATTGAATTATGTACCAGCACCATATTGGTCGGTTGAACCACAGGCTTAGCTTTGTGTACGAACCACTTATATCGACCGAAACAGCCGTTCCGTTCCCTCGGCTTCTAGCAACCACAGCCCGCTCGGTAAACATGGATATCTCTTAACTAGTTTTGCTATCGACTCGAACGATCGTTATGGCGTAAACACAAACAAACTCAAAACAGTTCATATTACAAGCCGGACACTGCACTGCTATTCTGAGTCAATCATAATTCATGAAGTTAAAAGTTTTCTTATATATCTTCCTTGTTCCTTGACTATTTGCTTGGAATAAGACTGACCCCCCAGTCTGTAAAAAAAATGGTTCACTTTTTCCAATGCCAGCCACCTCAGTTTCAGGGAATTGCTGCAAGACCTTTCTTTTCATGTGAGGATTAGTGAAATTACACGTGTCTGCTTGTGGGCGTGCATTAAATAGTATGATACTAATATATAGGTTGGATTGCAGCTGACCACCCTTGCTGTAGAAAATGGTTCACTTTGCCAATGTCACCCTTGTTTCAGAGAAGGTCGGCAAGAGTTGCAGGGTGTGTGTTCATTTGAGATTTGGGTTTTTATGTTGTCTACGTGTCTGCTTCTGAGAATGCATATACCTAATATGAACCTCCAATGTTACATATCTTTGATTACAATACATTGTTTACGTTAGAAAAGTATCAGGCGGGTATAACTTGAAGAAGGTAAATCGCGAATCACTCTTCTAGTTGTTTGGGATCGCTCCACGTTATTGATCGATAAATTCACCAAGTCGGAAGAGAGTCCACTGAAGGACAATGATGGATGGGCGCCTGTCCGAGTCAGTAGCATCGCTTTGATAGCGGACCAAGCTCCGACCGTTTAATCTACCTCCTTTCTCTTTATGCCGCCTTGGTAGCCCTGATACTTTTCTTTGTGAAGTTTTCTGATTTAAAATAATTAATTGAGACGTAAATCCTTTGGAAACAATTAAATAAACGATTCCCATTATTGTGCTTTCTCATGAAGATAAATTACTTTTAATCCAAGTTGCAGACATGCGGAATTATAGATGAAAAAGGGCTCACTACCAGGTCCATTTATCGCTAATTATTTTAGTGTTCCTATTTTAAGTTTGGTCTGAGGCTGACAACCCATAATGTGAAAATTGATTCACTTTGTGATTGTTTCAAGAAAGGGCGGCAAAAGTTGCAAGGTGTATGTTAATTTGAGATATGGATGGACAAAACTATTTATCACACCATGTCATAAACTTCTTAATTCAGCACAGGGCTCCTTCAAATGTGTTGATATTGTTATCTTATATTGTCAGCGGTGGAATTGAAGATAAACACTCATATATCGGGTTTATATGTTTTATTAGTTAGTTTTAACAGACACAACATTTAGCTCACACAACTTGAAAAAGCCCTCCATTTTCTCTCTGACAGGTTGAGCAACCCAATAAAAATAAACTGCAACTTTGAGTTGCCAACTCGCACTACCAACTTACAACACTTCCCCTCAGTTTAAGTTTTATTGTCTAACAGATACAATACAAAACATTCATAGAAAGAAAAACAAAACAATCACTTATCGCAACCCCATCAAATTGACAAAATCTTCAGTTTTCTTAACACTTAATGCTTTGGTAAACAAATCAGCAATGTTTAATTGAGATGGCACATACTTAAAAATAATCTTCCCCTGCTTAACATAATCTTGAACAAAACAATACTTAATATCAATGTGCTTTGACTTATCCGAATCCAATCCTGTCTCACTCAAACCAATGGCACCTTGATTGTCACACATAATCTCAACTGGTTTTGGCAACAAATTTCCTTGACCCATCTCCTCTAAAATCATTTGCAACCACAATACTTCCTTTGTTATTTCACTCATAGACACAAATTCTGCTTCCATGACGGATGCAGCCGTCACAGATTGTTTCTTACATCTCCAAATAATTGGTCCATGGCACATCATTATTATAAATCCTGAAAATGATTTTCTCTCACCCTTATTATTATTATAATCAGAATCACAATAAATCTCAACTAATGGATTCTTCCCCTCACACTTAGAATAAACAATTTTCAAATCTTTAGTCTCTTTGAGATATCTTAAAATATGAACAACCTCGTTCCAATTCTTTTTCTTTGGATCATTTAGATACTGACTAACTTTGCTCAATGCAAAACTGAGATCAGGTCTCGTACAGTTTGGTAAATAATTTATCCTCCCTACAGCATGTTGATACATTGGTACATCATACGATTCTTCAGCTGTTTCAGTTTTATCTTCAGTACTAGCGGAAGGGGAGCACCTCTTCCCTTTGCTTGAATTAAACCAAACTCAGTAATAACCTCCTCAATATATTTTTTCTGATCGATGCTGATCACTCCATTACCTTGAACCACATACATTGACAAAAAATCTTTCATTTCACCAAGATCTCTCACTTCAATTTTTAACATCAACTCTCTCTTAATCCACAGAACTTTCTCTTTCACTCTAGTTCCATCTTTTACATTATCTCCAAACACAACAAACACACAATCTATAGCTCTCTGATTGAATTTTCCATTATCACAATAAAGAAATCCCTTACAACCAAAAAGTACAAGTCTCTCATAGTCCTCAACTTTCAACTCTTTTCCACTCCAATGTACCATGGGAATTTGATTGTCAATGGCTCTAGATGGTGACATATTTCTCACAAAACAGGCAACACTCATAGCTTCAGCCCAGAAAGAAATAGGAAGTCCAGACTATATAAGCATACACCTAATAGCATTACCTAGAGTCCTATTTTGCCTCTCTGCTATTCCATTTTGAGCTGGGGAGTCTCTGACTGTCTTTCTATGGATTATCCCATTCTCCTTGAGAAATGCCTGAAACTCTCCATCAATGTACTCTCCACCTCCATCTGATTGCAAGGCCTTAATCTTGGAATCATGTAACAATTCAACATAGGTTTTAAATTGTTTAAACACACCAAACACTTGATTTTTCCTCGCTAAAGGATAAACAGTTACATACCTAGAATAGTCATCAATAAAGGTCACTGCATATTTTGAACCACCAACAGAAGAAGACAATTTACCCATTACATCAGTATGTATTAACTCCAAAGGTTTAGAAGTCTTCCGTTCACTTGTCAAAGGAAAACCAATCCTCGTAGCCTTTCCTTTTGAACATACATCACACTTTTCATCAAGTTTTCCATGACACTCAATAACTGGTATTTTCTTAATGGCTTCTTCATGGAGGTGTCCAAGACGGGAATGCCACTCAACAGCACTCCGCAATGCCACTGCACTCCTAACGTTGCCACCCACACTGGTATCGCTGGAACATACCACTTTCACATTGTTGAAGTTATAATTTTTCTTTACATCCAAAACATAAAGTCCATCTCTGATAGGTGCAGTGAAAATAACTTCCATGTTGTCTAACTTATCTCTAGCAATACAACTGTTTTCCTCAGAAGTACAATAAATACCCTTTTTGGCTAATTTTGAAGTTGATAACAAATTGAATGAATACTCAGGTACATACAATACACTAGACATGCACAGTTTCCAACCACCACATTCATCAGTAATGTTTAGTTCAATTTGTCCTTCACCTAGCACCGCAACACTACCTTTTCCCATAACAACCTCTCCTGTGGTAACTTTCAACTCCTTGAACATATGTTTATCATTGCAGATGTGATTATTTGCAGCACTATCAATTAGGAATTCACAAATGTCTGATTGATGACCACTGGTGACCAAAGCTTTTGAAGAACTCACACATGACCTAGACTTGGGATTGCTGTTGGAATTGTTATTGTCCTTAATTTCTACTTTTTCTTGACAATTTCTTGCCATGTGTCCAAGTTTTCCACAACGATAACATTTGATATCACTACACTCTCTCATCATGTGACCAAACTGTCCACACTGATAACACTTCACACTCTTTTGTTGGTTGTTTGACCCAGCAAGTATCTTGTTGTAGTTTACATTGTTCTGAAAAACATTATTGGAGTTGCTGCTGTTGCCGCTGTTTTGACCTCCTCGATATCCTCCTCTTCCGCCTTGATTCTTGCATTCTCGACCACAGTTTCCTTTCTTCTCCTTGGAGTTCTTGGTGACCGATGAGAAAGCATTACTAATGCCCTCAAACTCCGACTCATCTTCTTCCTGCAGCAAGGTAGCCTTAACCTTCTCCGTTGTCAGTTCTCTCTCCTTGCCCAACATTGAGATCAAAACTTTGTACTTGTCCTTAGGCAGACCAACTAAGAAAACACCTGCTAGCTGACTGTCATTTAATTCCAGTCCGTAGCCTCCACTCCTAATAACACGATTCAGACCTTGAATCTTCGCCATATATACATGCATAGGCAGGTCCTCTGTCTTCAAAATATTCATCATTTCTTTCATCTTCTCCAAACATTGAATTAACGTGAAAGAAGAATGAATTGTTTTCAGCTTAGCCCACGCTTCATAGGCAGTAACACAATCTCCTATGTCTTCCATGTATGCATCGTCGACATACCGCCACAGAAACACAAGAGCCTTCCTATTAGTTCTTGTTTGTTCTTGATTAAAATTAACTACATCCACACCCTGATAGCCAGGATCAATTGCATTCCAGCAATTTCTGTCTACTAATTCGGCCATAGCTCGTCGCGACCACGCATAATAGTTGCTCCTCTTCAACTTTGGGATTGACTCCCTTGTCTCATTGTAGTCCATCATCTTGCTTATTGTTGCTGGCTGTAGAAAAAGATCTCACACACACTAATTTTCACTTTTGAGCTCCACTAAAAAGATCTCACACTCACTAACTAATTTTCACTTTTGCGCTCCACTCCTCTTCAATTCCTCACGCTCTGGGCCCATAACCTATTGTTATCTTATATTGTCAGCGGTGGAATTGAAGATAAACACTCATATATCGGGTTTATATGTTTTATTAGTTAGTTTTAACAGACACAACATTTAGCTCACACAACTTGAAAAAGCCCTCCATTTTCTCTCTGACAGGTTGAGCAACCCAATAAAAATAAACTGCAACTTTGAGTTGCCAACTCGCACTACCAACTTACAACAGTTGAAACAGTACCCTGAGTACGAGTTGCAAAACTTGAGTAAAGTAAAGTTTACGGAAAGTATTAAAGAGTGGTTTTCCCCAAAATCTGCAGTTTTTGTTTGTTTGAACTTGATTTTCTTCATCACTGTAACTCTTTTGCTAAGACCATAAAGTGTAAGAGGTATACTCGAGCGCTTTTGGAGTGTTCATCACACCATTACCAATAGAACAAATGACAAATCTAAAGATTACAAATGTGAATTATGGAGAATATTGTAGGGGGCGGGGCAATGACGGGGTGATGGAAGGGGTAATAAATAGGGGTGAAGCTGTTGGTGTTTGTATATTTACAATATTTCCATTTTGTTTATGTTTACAAATTTATATTGTTTACAAGTATTTGCAAAAGTTAAACTCTCTAAGCGCTCCTAGTTAAATCGCAACACAGTAACAGTTACAGCTGCAATCACCAGTCAATTAATAATCCATAAAAAAACGTGTAAACTTGGGTCGTTGAATTTTCGGGCGTTGCTAAGCACACGACGGTCTACCGCTCGTCCAACGGGCTCGAATATTTTAGCCTTAACCCTTATCTTGGCAAAGTCCTATTTTTACAAATACTTACTATTTTTTTTGGTTGTTCCTTGTAATATGGTTAGTCTTGATGGAAAATTGTGCAAGAAAAAAATCTTAACTTTTTATTATAGTATATTTTTATATGTTACACCTGTGTTACAATGCCAAACTGTCAACAAAACACAATTGTTGCAAATAAGTTACATTGCCAATAACATATAAGTATAATTTTAATTATAATTTCAAACAGAATAATCATACAAGAAAGGAAACTGATATTTAAAACATAAAAATCAATTGTGAATTACAAAGTACAAATTTCTACAATTAAAAAATGTAATTGAAGACAGGAAAATAAAAAAAAAACCTATTTTTTATGATGAAAGTCGTAAAAACAATTTCTATTCTCTGTAAAACAAAGTCTGATTTTACACTTCTCACACTCCACTGAGGTAATGCCCTTTGAACACAATCGACACCGACCTCTGCTTGTGCCATGAATCGGAAAATGACTCATATTATCAAAACGTATATCTTGATCGGGTTTTGGTTCCACATGTGCTCTTTTAGGTGGGGTTAAATCAGTGGATATTGAAGGAGAGCTTGGACAAAACAATTGACGTTTTTTTTGTTGCATTCTATTGAGCAACAAAAGCTGTTTTGCTAAACGTCCTTTAAACTCCTTTAGACGAACAGTTTTGGTCCCCTGAGGAGCTTCCCTGCGGTATAGAAGCCATGCGTTATTTACACAAATATCTAAGATTTGTGCAAATATAGCCAAGTACCACCTGTGTGATCTCATATTAGTGGAGTAAAGTGAAACCAGCATATCAGCCAGATCAACGCCTCCCATGTGCATGTTGTAGGATTTTATAACTCCTGGACAAGGAATATCCACTTTGGCGTTTTTCTCCTTTACAAATCTTTTCACAGTAGATGTGGGCTCGGCACCAATGAAAGAGCTTGCTAAAATAACAGTTTTATTGTCGACCCATTTGATCAACGTCACTTTGCTTTCATTATCAGAGTATTGTCTCCATGCTCCGCGGCCATCTTTTTTCAATAATTTGTCGGAAATCACGGGACAACCTCGTATGCGATTTGATCGTAATGTGCCCAAACTTAATATGCCATATTCAAACCGCAGATGTTGAATTAGCTCCAACGAGCTGAAATACTTGTCGAAAAATACAGCAGTGCAAGGCTTATTTTTAATGGATTGGCAAAGAGCTACAACAGTCATCCCACCGAACCCCAAAGTTTCTTCATTCTTTTTAAAGGTAACATTTCTAAACGTGTCTTCTCCACCATACAATATAATATCATAGACTATTCCCGACACACCAGCCCTAACAAATGCTTTGAAGCCCCATTTTTTAGGCTTAGACTTAATGTATTGTCGTCTTGACCCGGCCCGAGTTCCTTTATAAGGAATCATCATCTCGTCTATTGACTGCCGTTTTTCTTCAGCTATGGTGCCGAATTTTTGCCTCACATGTTCTAGAAGAGGTCTTATTTTGAAATACCTGTCGTCATTTACATCATCGTTATTGACAAAATGTAAGCTCCTTCTTAGATGCTGATATCTTTTCAGTGGCATTATAGATGTCACTTTTTCAAATCGTAATTCTTCTGACCAATAGTCTGTGTACGCAGACATTGGCACAATACCCATCAGCAATTCGATGGCCAAAAAGTCCTTTATTTCATTCTTGTTAGTATTTATACATTTGTTGAATTTTTGGACCGAATATAAATTTGTATTAAACACAATATCATCAATTAAGCTGTCATCAAAAATCGTTGAAAATATTCAAGATACGAGTATTCTGTGCTGTCATTGACATCATGCAAGTCTTCCGGAATAATAACGTTGTGTAAAAAAATTTCAAGAGTCCATTCATAGGTTTTTTTTTTAATACATATTTTGCGTTGTTTTTGTCTAATTGTAGATGGTATGGAAGGTCGTCCTACAGATCGAAGTGTTTGTTGTTGGGTATATAAATGGTTAGGTGTAGAAGTTGATGGCTGATTTTCCATCACCTGATTGCTTGAGGAAATGATTTCTTCTGGATTTCCAACAAAGAGATATTCTATGTCTTCAATATCAACAGCTTCTTCAAAAACGGTGTGCTGTTGTAGCGCAGTTTCCTTATCCAAAATATTTTCAATATCAGATTCTGAATCATCATCAGAATCTTGTCTTGGCTTGGGCAATAAAGCCATTATTTTTTCAGCTCTACAGCGGTAATACCCTTCCATCTGAAAGAGAAAAATACTTTTTAGATACAATAAATCAATTTTGTTACTGAAAAATAATAATTTAAAAAAATAGCAATGAATTAAAATAAATATGTTTATATTACTCCAACAAATGAGTTGGCAATGTAATACGGGTGTTACAGAACATATTCATTAGTCAATTGGCAATGTAACAAGGGCGTTACATGACTCATTCTTTGGCCAACTGGCAAAGTAACACCGGTGTACAATTTATATAAAACATAAAAAAGGCTACTGAATGTTTCTATAATTCAAAACAAATACAATATTTTCAAAACCAAATAACTAATAAATAAAATGATTCGAATACTTTTTATCTAAACTTAGTGATTGATAAGATATTTCAAGATTACTTACCCCTATTTTTGAATCGCTGCAACGTTGTCCAGACATGTTGACTTACTTATATTTGACAGCTTGTAATGTTACAAATATTCATCACTAGATGGCTCCACTGCACACAATAATGGATGTGTAGCATTTTGATGTGTTGTCACATATAAAATAACGTTGGAGTGTAGAGGAAAAAAAATAAAAAATCCTTAAGCAAGTGTAACACCCGTGTTACACCGCTAAGATAAGGGTTAAAAAAATCATGCAGTCGCAAGTGTTTGACAATGTGGCCGGTCGTGGGAAAGACCACCGTTCGACAAAAAAAAACGTGCTTGAATATTAATCGCGAAATTAATTACAGGAAAAAAGCTGCCCCGGCCATAACATAACAACACCCAGCAACTACACACACCTCATCATGCTTTACAGTTACTGCGCTTTGATTTAGGTTCGTTGTTATGAAACTGAATGTATAATTGCTGGGATTTTAGTGTACTAGAGAAAGCTGTGTTGTTGAGCATTGGGATTCTAATAGCGGTATTAAATATGTATGCAAATATACTGAAGAAAAAACGTATTTTTAGCCAGTTGTCTTAACGTCAAAATCAACGTTATCCTGTTGCACAATAATATTTTATATCTCGAGCACTTTCGACCTTCAATACTCAGGTCATTATCAAGAGTCAAAAGTCCTGATGCTAGTAAAATGTTCGCTTTCAAAAATTGCATATTCCTTGACTTATAAATTGGTATGAGGTTTACCACGCACACTGTAAAAAAAGACCTCTTTACCAATGTTGCCGGTGATTCAGGTAAGGTCGGCAAAAGTTGCAGGGTTTATGTTCATTTGAGGTTTTATTTTAATTTGTAAGTAAGTACACATTTAGCATTTGTAAGCGCGAGTTTCTACTCGTTTAATTTGTGAGCATGCATTTAATATGAATTTTAAATATTTATATGTGTTTGCAACTAAGATTATAGATTGTGTGGATTCCACTGTGGTTGTCAGACATGATTGCCCGCTTTTGTGTGTTTTTTTAATCTTTGTCATAATGTCAACTTGATAACAATAATTATTTTCAAAGCGCCTTTTATGACACATCGTCACACTCTTGTTGTGGAATATCAAAGGCTGTGGTTGTGAAAAAGGAAAGAGATGGGTGGTCAGCCTCATATCAACCTATTAGATACAGGGGAAGAACAAAGAATGGCATGAAGAAAATTGTGAGTAAATCAAAATTATAAATTTGAAAGTCTGTCATGGTTATTGCCTGTCACAAAGAACCGGAAATACCGCCATAAACTGTGTTAGCGACTGTTGTTGCATTAAATATTTTGCAGAGCTTTAGGTACACACAGATGCCACTAGATTTTATTTGTAGATTATTTTCTTATTTTTGCTGACATTCCTTGTTTTTCCCCTGTAATCTTCAAATATATTTTTAACATTAATCTGTTTAGATGTTTGGACTATTGCGGGGCTATTCTTAGACATTTTAGTCGTCGGTTGAGCCCACGCTTTGACAAACTAATGATGCATTTGTATGAAGACCTGTCAATCCAAGATGGCCGCAGGTGAACAGCTGATTAGTCTTCATACAAATATTACAAAATTCGGTAGGTAAGAATGACAGTCATGATAAAACTTTCAGCCCAGGCACCATTAGTTTGTCAAAGCGTGGGCTCAACCGACATAATAATAATAATACAATATTTTTATAGCGCCTTTTCATGACTCTTGGTCATCCCAAAGGCGCTTGCTCATATAAGCGCGCGAACAGGTGGGTCTTCAACCCCTTTCTAAACGTGCTCTCCAGATCCATTTCGCACAGGTCATCTGGGAGGCCGTTCCATATCGTTGGAGCAGCCACCTTGAAGGCTCGATCTCCAAAAACGGTCTTCTTTTCCCTTCTTGGATACTCTATCCGACTGCGACATGATGCTGCTGATCGCAGTGTTGCTGTTCTGCTGCTTGTGGTGGCTGGTAAAATGTCTGAGAATAGCCCCGGAGATTAAGGAAATGGAAACCGTGTAGTATAATAGGTTTATTAAATTATAAATAAATCCAGGTACTTCACATAATATGTGTTTAAATCTCATGCGATGCTATCGTGTGCGTAGAACATGCTTGTAAGTGGAAATAGTGGCTCAGTGCTGCTCTGGCTGCTCGCACACCTGCACTCCTCGCTTCTAGTCCGGCCGGGAACACTCTGCACCAGGAGATATGATCTGGGCTTGTACGAACACCGCAAGTACGCGAGAGAGCTAACTAGATTATTGTGTTTAATTAATAATCAATCCGTGGTTAACATACTGGGGAAAAGCAGATAAAAATTGATTGAATTTGAGTGAATGTTTTGATCTAAAAGTGTAAAAAAAGACATGAACTTTGCGAGCTAAGCTTTTCCAAGTATTGTATCTAATCTACTCTAAGTCGCAAAGATATGTGACATTGGGGATTCATATTACATGCATTCTCACAAACAGACACATATAAGTTCGGGCTTGCACATGCCGCATGTGAACCTACAACATAAAAGCCCCATTCTCAAGTGAACATACACGCTGCAACTCTTGCCGACCTTCCCTGAAACAGAGTTGACATTGGCAAAGTGAACCATTTTATACAGTATGGGTGGTCAACCGCAAATCATTTTCTTATTTGCTATTACTACTTTATCCTCAAAGGTATTTGCGTCAAACGAAAACGACCTGAAGCGCTATTTTGCTAAATTAATTACACTTTGGATATCAATCCAAGTCGGAGCTTGCTAGCGCTTGCGAAAGAACTCCATAGATACAAAATCACAGTGCACCTTATTTTTGGACACGAATCGCTATCTCGCCGCCTGAAGGTCGTAAGGAATTTAGCAGAATAGAGCTTCTGGTTCTTGTACTTGTTATTTTATCTAGCCGCCATTCCGCTAGAGGTGGCTAGTACCTTAGCAGACGTGTCTCCACTTAGAACTATTTTAGCACATTTTTTTCATCTCCTCGACATGCTCTTCCATTTTCTCTCACTTCAGATACCAGTTATTTGTAAGCTTACTTATTTAATCAATCAACTCATTAAGTCTTCCATTTCCACGCTTACCGTCAACATTTCCTCGTGCATTCTTTTTGTCAGTCGTTCATTGTCGAACCTTTCTAGATGCCCAAAAAATCTCATAGTATTCTTTTTTAGTTTATTTCTCACACGCGATAGCCTAGTCATTTGGTTGAAGAATCTTATGTTCAAGGTTCGGCAGAATCACAAGATCTCTATTTTCGTGCGACAGTATCAAAAGTAAACTTTGCAAATGATGATTGTTAAACTTCCCTAAAGAGGCACAAGAAGAAGAAAATATTAATAACTCTCTCACTTTACTTTTCGTATGCGTAAACGATTTAACAATATACTTCTCTCTCACTTACTGGGACTGCCCATCAAGATTATATCGATAAATGAAATTTTCGATCGTCCGAGAGAGTGCCCGACCGGCATACAGATGTGAACTGTTCAGTGCTTTGATGTATAAAGAGACTAGATACACCACTTCATAAAATGTAAAACGATCGAGGTTTTACTATTTTTTTTTTTTTGTAAAAGCATTAGAAATAGTTTTACTTATTATAATCGAAGGACTCAATTGCACACACAAGATGCACAAAATTAGAAATTAGAAATTTTCACAAACGTCATAGTCACAGGTCTATGTGACAAGGTTTCTTAGCATCCAAAAGAAAAAAAATGGGGAATCTATATGTATGTTTTTACATTCATTTATATATGTTTTCCTTGGCTGGTAGGTTTGTATGAGGCTTACAACCCATACTGTAAAAATCGGTTCACTTTGTCAATGTCCCCTGTATTTCAGATAATGTCGGCAAGAGTTGTTTTTTAGTACACATAATATGGTTCGTGTTTTAAAAAAAATATGTGAGCGTGAACTTATTAGTGTCTGCTTGTGGGATTTATATATTTCCAACTTAAGAGTATAGATACTTAGGACGTATACCGACCAGTCCGTAGTCTAGTGGTAACGCTTTTTACTCGTAAATGGAGGGTTGTGGATTCGAATTCCCGAGGAGCATAAATAATATATCATTCATATTTTCAAACATGCTCTTCGCTAGTTTGAAAAAATAATATACTTGTACCTTTAGCAAAGACCGGTCACCAAAGATCCATCAAGCCTTACAGCAACTGAGTCTTGTTTGAGTATTGGTGCTTTCTATAGCGTTGACCAAGCTTGCAGAGGGCTCTTGAGGTGTGATTCACACAAAAACAGCGCTCACCAAATAAATCATCCTAATAATAAATGTACTTTTTTAAATCAATATTGCTTCACATAAAACTAAACCCAAATTTTTCTTCCTACTTGTCATCATTTTAAACAACTTCCACGTTCAATCTAGTCTCCAGTGAATACATCGATTTGTTGTTGTACCCTGTTGTTCTGGGAAGAGTCTACCTCACTGCCCAGCACTGCTGGCTGTGTGATTGGGAAACGAAGATGTACGAGCTGCTCGGGTGGGATCGACAGCTCGCCGCCCGCTGATGGATGGAACTGCTCATTCTGATGGAAATACGTGTTACAAAATACACGCATTTGTTCTTTTAAAACTACTTAAAAGTTTGTTTGACAAAGAAAACTAAATTGATTTATATAAATAACCGGAAAATGCTTTGGATCTCTTGGCGTGATCGCGCCACTAATGAAAAGTCCTCCGATGAATGAATACCATCAAAGAACTTCTGCCAACCGTGAAACAGAGAAAGCTGATGTAGTCCATTCATGTTTTTTTTTAAATCCTGTGCGGGAGACTCCCTAGATTCTAGAGACTCTAGGGGTCTATAACACTTGTTGTAGTGCCGCAGAGGTGTTATGAGGCATGAAAAATATTTTTTTCAGCTGCCATTTTTTTTTCAGTGTATACTTCTTTTATTTCATCCTGACTCATAAACTTTTTCATGCGAGCTACCCTTATATATTTTAACTCTTGATATCCCATTAATTCGCTACTATTTGATCTATCTATACCTCTCTAGGTCTTTCTCCACCACGACACCCATCTATTCTTGCAACGTACCTATACTTTCTTCGTAAGTCTTTCATCATTCATTCTTTCTATGCTCGTATGTGTAGCTTTGTCCAATTTGCCTTTTCAATATTGTCTATACTTTTTTCTAACTAACAATTTTTCTTTCGATTCATTCATTGAGATATTAAATATGCTAATATTATGTCCATTCTGAGAAAACCACAATACAGTCTTTTAATACTTACTAACAATAACAATAAGTATCCTCACATCCATTCATTGTTTCAAATGAATGAACATCCTTGCAGTAAAGACAATGAAATTCCGTCATGCATACAATTTTTTTTTTTTTTTTTTTAATAGATTTGTGAAGAGGAATGCAATTCACCAACCTATTCTGCCTGGCCAGAAACAGGTATTGATATCATCATTTAATAATTCATTATTGTTTATTATTAATGAATTATTAAATAATAATTACCCAATTACATCTGTTGAACCAGGGTCAAAGTTAAAGTCAAGTGACCCAAGCGGAGATCGAACCAACGTTGTTCCATTCGAAACACGCTAGAAAGATCAGCCCTCTTGGCCCCCGCGGCTATAACCCCGACTAAAATATGCTAATATTTATAAATATGCTAATATTATGTCCATTCTGAGAAAACTACAATACAGTATTTTAATACTTCCTAACAATAACAATAAGTATCCTCACATCCATTCATTGTTTCAAATGAATGAACATCCTTGCAGTAAAGGCAATGAAATTCCGTCATGCATACAATTGCATACTATAATATTACAAAATAACTAAAGAAGTATTGAATGTTGTTGAGAAATCTACGAAGTAAAAGACATCGCCCGATAAAGAAGATATTGGAGCTTGAATGTCGGAATCATGGACAGCTCCAGACTTCCACACATTGCTATTCACGTAAACACATCTAAAAGAGGTCCTCCCGAAGGCATTGCAAGAGAAAGACAATTAAAAACTAACGCACCAGCAGATCTGCACCAAGAAGAAGAATGATCATAATCATACAATCAGAAGACTTGCTATATTCTATAACCTGGCAGGCGTCTTAAGGTGATTCCAAAAGAAGGAAAGACAGATGGGAGTCAACATCACAGGAGAGACGTAACTTTGAACGAACATACCAAAAGGTTTAAACCAACAAAAAAACTCTGAACAAACAAACTAGCAGATCTAAAAGAAGTAAAAAAATCACAAGAGTCAAAAAATGACACAATTATAAAGGAATAACTTAGAGAGAAGCAACTATGAACAAATAATCCAACTGGCTAAAACCAAGAAGAGGAAGAAGATTCATAACACGGGACATACATTCCAACAGGTCTAAGCCAAGAAGAGTAAAAGGAGAATAACACAAGCGTCGAAAAACTGGCAGCGAAAAATGGCACAAAGATAATTGGGACGCCAAACCCATTAAGGGTCATTTTTCTCGGTGACTGTTAATCACGGCTGATTGATACGATCTTCATGCAAATTGTTGGCTTATAAAGAACATGTTTTTCGGGTGCGAACATGCCCACCAAATTAATGGTAAATTGTCGGGCTTTTGAAGTAAAATCAATTACGTCTACGTTTTAATCTTTTTTTGGGTACAATTTTATTCAATCATCTGATGAAGTCGTGACTTAATAAGGTCTTGCAGATTGAGGTGATTTTTAATCATTCAATCACACGCAATGTTAAATTGGCATCGAATCGTACAACTTTTTACATCCAACAAAAAATATTTCATTGAAAGATATTTCGATCTTTTAAATAAAGTAAACAAGTTTGCAATAATTAGAAGAAGTAGAGTTATGCTTCAAGGGCTCTAGCTATGTCTAAGTCAATTTCCGACAGATTTACAGTCATAGAACTGCAAGGCAATAGTTAATGAAGACGTTCAAGACTTATTATGAGTATGGTGCCAATATTGGAGATGATCACATACATTTTAGACTGAAATTCATACCGCAATGTTAGTATCTAGCACCAGGATAACAAAACGCCAAAATGTTGTTAAGTATACAGGCATCTCTTGAATTCTGTCAAAGAATTGACGGAGGGAGTCAAAACTTACCCAGGGTTGTCGTGCCAATAATGATGATGATTTTGTCGGACTAGAGTGAAATTCCCACTGCAATGTTGGCATGAGATACCAGGATAGCAGAATGCAGAAGTGCTATGAGGTATTCTGGTATGGCCATTACTAGGAGGTCGCCTCGCGCCTGGTTCTCACTCCGCCGGGTCAACAATTACACCTGAAATTGCAGCAATTTCGCTAAGACTCGAAAGCTGCATAATTCCCGGCCCAGGAACAGGGCGTCAGGAGTTAAGTACGGTGCGAGGGGAACATGCACTATGCACTATGCGGTGCATGTGTTGCGCATTACAATGTTACTAGAGGTTACTTAAATGTGAGTTAGATTATGATGATGATGACGATGTAATGATGTGCGATACAAGTACCGATATTCTTATCATCATACTAAGGAGTTTTTTTTTAATATCCCTGTAAATTTTTCCCTGAACAATATCGATTTATAAAGAAGAAATATGTCCACAATAATGCGCTGTATAAACGCGCATTTGAAATAAACAAAACATTTGTTGGTGTAACAAACTTTAATAAATTACCGACTGAACTAAAAAATATAAAAGATTATCTTGTATTTAAAAATAAACTTAAAAAACATTTCGAAAAATATTAGATTTGTATACCAATTGATATTATTGACTGTGCCTTGTATTGTTTTTTTTTTGTCATTAGTAGACCTCTATAAATCATATGTATGTATGTTTTTATTTTATTATACTTTGGTACCTACTTGCCTATATTGTCTATGTTTATATATTTGCTTTTGTTTATTATACAGTTTTCTCTTATTTTAATTTGATTTCTCCACATATCAGATCTCTTCACACTGAAAATACACATCATAAGTATTTGACTTAAGTGTATGAAGTAACTTAAATAAATTTCTAGTTTATAATTTAAATATATTAAATAACTGAAATAAATTTGTTATTACTATTGACTAAATTAATTGTGAACCCCTCACCACACACAAGAGCTTTGACTCTTTTTGGTGAGGTATAGCATATAAAACAATTGAATATTATGTAATAGAAATAAGTTTGAAAAATGTAATGTATGTACTTAAAATGTTTTATATTAATAATAAAAAAAAAATAAAAAAAATTGTGACGTCACTCAGCTGGGCTGCTACATTGAAGGCTGTTATCGGTTGCTAAGGTGCCTACTTATGTATATAGACGTGTGTCGTTTGCAAGCCAAGAAAAAAAAATTGATCGTCCATGTCATAAACATTGTTTCAGTAACACAGATACGAAACAAATAGTAAGTGTGTATTTAAAGTTTGGTATGAAAAACAGAGACATTTTCCTGGAAGATTTGGAATGACTTACAAATTTATTTACCTACGAAGTAAAAGTTTGTTCAAGAGGTTCAGGTTTTAAAGGTACCAACGCGTTGATTGCTTTCCGCGTTGTAGACATTTCTACTACAGCTCGTAGCAAAAAGCTTTCCCAAAAAGAAAACAACTCATATTCTCTAGATTGTCTTTCAATGTTTGTTTCAAACATTGTTTTTCTTTCTTTGTTTGGTGTATGTATGTTACAAAGATATCGTCTATTTGATTGACCGGTCACACCGCAGCTAAAATTACTCCTTTCCGATGTGTTGTGTTTCGGCATTATCTGAACACAAGCACCTACCAGGAGGTCAGAAGTGAATAGGAGTAGAAAATTCCGAGATCGCTGTAAGACCTCTTCACCAACATGCGCGCCAGATACTTCAACTACGTTAACACGCTCAAAAAAATGTATCGAAACTAAAAAAAGAGCTTCTAGCGAGCGTTTTACTTTTAATGCAATTTTGTTGAAACGCTGTGTTTGAGATTGTGTGTGGTGCTTTGTACTTGGATAAGACAACAACGGTCGTAATAAATACGGTGTGGGTAACAGAAACAGAGCTCAAACATTGCCAAGATCGAATAGCGAGATAGGAAGGCTTCAGATGCGGTCGCTCCTACAAGTTCCCATCCCGGGAATCCATCCAGAATCCCTCTGCAGCCGGAGATAAACTTATACTACACAAACACCTCGGGTTTTGTAAATTTGCAGCGTTGCTTTAACCCCTCAATGACTTATCTACAATATAATGACTTAAACAACTGTGTTTTTTTTTATCGAAAGAACTCATGAAATGATTTTCCGATCTGAATAAAAATAAACACATTATTTTTTATAAACATAATGGTTTACATAAGTATGGAGAATTTTGAGCACTTTTTATTTTACATACAATACAAGACTAGAAAATTTGGCAGCAGTGATTTGACTGTCAGTGTCATGGACGTCAGATGCTGATTTGGTTCAGTTAAAGAATGCCGTAAGAACATTACATACAAATGAACCGTTGAAGTTGGGGCTGAATAGTTGTTATGGTAGACGATAAAGCACACAAAGCAGTATTTATTTGACAAATAAGTGGTAGATCGGCGTGAGAGTGTAACTGGATTAGGTTCAGGCAATGGAATGACAGCGTTGGCAGCGGTTGATTACAAAGACCATAAAGGATAATCGGTTTACTCTCGTATGACTTTTCCTCTTAAGAAAATTAGTTCATTTTTCTTGCCTGTGGAAAAAGTCATGGCGTTTTAAAACGTCCTTCTTGTGGGGAAAAATGAACTTAATTCTTATTAATGTAATTTGTATGACGTCTTATTGTATTTATTGTTAACTAAAAAACTTTCGTACAAAATTGTGGCTTGTTTAGGGTTAAATCTACCCGCCAGTCATTAAGTAGCAAGAGTTATGTCTGATTCTGCATATGGAAAATAATTATTCCACTCTCGCGATAATCTCCTGATTATGTATTAGGTGCAGGCATGAGCCGGTGGTGCGAACGGGACAATGCACCCATTCATCTCGCTCTATCCTCTTAGTCGGTTTCTGATACGTTTTCAAATATATGACGCCTTGATACCTGTTACTTTCACAAGGGGATTGAAATAATTCTATTTAATTTGTAATATGTATTTGTTGCCGTTGAAGAAAACAGCTAATTCAGTGGATAGATTTGATTGTAAAGAATAATTGTACAAAATGATTTTCTTTATTTTCCTGACTTTTCTGGATGCCATATCGTCTATCGATACAATTTGAAACGGACCAGCTAAGTAAAATTGTCCTCAGTGTCCGAAAAAATTCTAAATGTGTTCTTTTCATTTAAAATCCTATTCACAAAGCTCAATTAAAGCTTCTTTTCCATTTTTTTTTTTCATCAAATCAAAGGGCTAGCATTGAGTACAACACCTGCCTTTATCAATCTTTACGTGATCTCATATTGATCCCTAAAGGTAAAACTGAATAAAGGGCAAATAAAGGAAATATGGGCTCCTCAAATAAATGCACCTTTTTCCCTATTTTCTACAAGAGAAAACACAAATAAGTGGGAAAATCCTGTAGTTAAGGATGAGTTTATTTACTATAAGAAGTTACACACAATAAAATCCACCACGTTTAAAGTGGCGAGCTTATCACTTCATAAATTTAGCATTTTTATCGTTTCTGTTTTAAACTGAAAGTTCGCTAGCTTAGAGAAGGTAAATTGGCTTGTATTTCGTATGACATGAATCTGGTAACGGTTGATGAGACTGTTCTATGAATGAGCATGTTGATAAATCGTTGATGCAGCGAGGTTCCGGCTCCCCGTCGTGACGTCATGTCCACGCGCACGCCGCACCGCTAGCACGACGCGTGTCGTGTCTCACATACGTGCTGACCGCATGCGCCTCATACCGCAAGTGACATCCACCGCATATCGCATCATGCATAGGACTAAACCGCATCATGCTGCATGCACATTGCATACATCGCATCATGCATGGATCTTATATTTGCAAATGGTATTGTTATGTTATTTTAAATAACATATTATAAAAAAACAATCCCGAAGTGTGCAGTGTCTGTTTGTGGGCCGAACGGTCACGGAAACGGCCGAACTGCGCCGTGCGAATCAATCGGCCCACGCTCGTGAGTTCATCGTTAGTTCCTGGCGAGATGTGAAGTGAGTCAGACGTTAGCGACCAAGCACCAAGCGGTGCAGGAGGAGGCACTACGATGGAGCTCCCTTCCCCCCCCTCCATCTACTTGGATTTCCTGCCAGCAAGGCACCCGCCTTGTGGACCAGAGGCATAGGAGCGCCCACCCAGGGGCTCCCACGTATGGAGGCGTCCACCTTGTGAACCGCCGCTAGCCTGGGGCGCTGCCCCAGGCCTTCCGTTTAGAACTCCAGCCAACGGAATAGGGAGTGTTCTAGTGACAACCTGTAGGTCTGGCCAATCCCTTATTTCCCCTTTTCCCCCCCATATTAGTACAGTAATAAACCCTTATTTGTTCATGTTAACTCTATCTTTTAATTATAAAACCCTTCCCAAAGTACAAGTGAGCAACCGAAAGAAAGACCCCCACGCCCTGAGAGTGATGCTGATGAGAGCTAGCCGGATGTAAGTATCCTGAAGATACCTTTCAATCTTAACATAACAGTATCTTCCTCATATTACATCATACTTACGAGTATAGGTACCGCATCATGCTGCATGCATATTGCATACATCGCATCATGCATGGATCTTAATTGCACATGGTATCTTCCTCATATTACATCATACTTACGAGTATAGGTACCGCATCATGCTGCATGCATATTAGATACATCGCATCATGCATGGATCTTATTTGCAAATGGTATCTTCCTCATATTACATCATACTTACGAGTGTAGGTACCGCATCATGTTGAATACATATTGCATATATCGCATCATCCATGTATCTTGTTTGCACATGACCGTATATCGCATAAGTTTGCATGCAAATATCACATCATGTGCGTATCTTATTTTGCATCAGACTTGATAATTTCTAATTTCGCATCAAGGGTGTATCTGATTTTGCATTATCCTTTTATCACGGCATATATTTATCGTATCGCATCATTTATTCAGTAAATCATAGACAAGATAAATCGCATCATACATACGAGTACATACACGAGTCGTGCGTTGCATCATTCTATTTATCGCATCATACATTTATCACACACACCAAAAAAAGATCGCACCATAGATTTATCTACACATTTTGTTTTTTGTTTTAATCTAACTTTACACAGATGTTATTGAAATGATAGATATTTAAAGTTGATTATCTCATTTGTTGCAATATTATTTTATTTTCCCACAGTGCCTTACTATCGTGATTATGATATCTCTCTCCAACTGACATCACTCGTGTGTAAACTTTTCAAATTTAAGAGTTACGGAATGCGGTTTTTGAAATTTGGAATTTGAAATGACGTGCTTTTGAAGCAAAATGGAATGTCGGTTAGGTATTGCGTTCCAAATTCAAAACCTTTCTAAAGACAATCGCCGATTGTGATTAATTGAATGCACTTTCCATTTAAATAAATATATGTATGATTCACGTCGTAATCTATTTATCTTTATTCTATAATCTACGTTGATAAAATATTTCATCATTTTAAAAGCTTTATGTGTAGGTATGTACCTGTTTTAAAAAAAAACCCAAACCTGAAATGAACATTAACCCTGCATCAAACCCATTATATTTTCTTGCTTAATTGGTGCTGACAAATGACGAACAAGCATGCAGAGGGCTCTTGAGGTGCAATTCAAATAAGTCACTGGGATAATCAAAGGTATAAGGCGTTGGCGCTCTATATCTATCTATACTCTAAGCTGCAAGGATATGTAAGCATTTAAGGCTCATATGAAATGCATGCCTACAGACAGGCACATGTAGGTTCGCGCCTACACATTCTGCATGTGTGCATACAAAGAAAGAAAACCTCACATGGACATAAACATTGCAACTCCTGCCACCGATTTTTACAGCACGGGTGGTCAGCCTCGTACCAACCTATCAGTCAAAGAGCTCTAATTTTCGTTATTGACACTATC
This sequence comes from Agapetus fuscipes, assembly GCA_951799405.1. NCBI lineage: Eukaryota > Metazoa > Arthropoda > Insecta > Trichoptera > Glossosomatidae > Agapetus > Agapetus fuscipes. The sequence goes on from OX637349.1 coordinate 7,746,574, forward strand.
GCTGGTTCCAACCCCGCCTGCGTCATGTCCTATCGACAATAACTTAGACTCTGATTCAGCAGATGTCATTGGGTAGTTATTATTTAATAATTCAGTAAAAATATTGGATAATGAATTTTTCATTGATAACGTTGATACCTGTTTCTTGCCAGGCGAAATAGGTTGGTGAATTACATTCCTCTTCCCAAATTCATTTAAATAAAATTTCTCACACAAAAGATCATTTTGAAATCTGTCTATCTTTGATACATAATATAATATGAATTATACATAATAACATTACATAATATATATATACCAGGCACGTTAACTCAAATACAGGGAATAGAGATGGGGCGTGGTCAGAGATGTTTATATACCAGTCAGAGATATACAAGTGGGCTGACAGCCAGACACTTCAGTTAGTTCACAAGTGACAGAAAAACGGATTGCTATGTGTTGGTAATTTAAATCTAAAATAAATACAAGTCAAACGAATAGTACTCAACTTATTTGTTACAATTCACATGAGCTTTTATTATTTTTTAAACACTACCGGTTTCGGGAGAAGCAATACCTCCCATCTTCAGGTGTAAATATAAACTAACATACAAATACAATACATTATGACGTGAGGATTTGAATTACTGAGGGGGAGGGGGGGGAGTGTTATGTGGGCGGGGTGTAGTAGGAAACATAGAAAGTAGGGGAGAAGTGTTAGGAAATATAATACTATTTAAGAGGTTATTTACTGAATTAATATTTTTTTGGATTTCTAGGTTTTCAAAATTATTCATGATTTTACCTTTGTAGGGAATGGAGTGAAGGAGTTTTAGTGTGTGGGTATGAAAGGAATGGTTAGACTCTATTATATGGTTGGCGAATTCAGAATGACCGTTGCTTGTTAGGCAACGGCGGTGTTCTTGAATTCTAGTTTTAAGGTTTCTTGCAGTTTGACCTATATATTTCAGATCGCAATCTCCACAAGAGATCTCGTAAACTCCACTTTTCATCATGTAGTCTATTTTATCTTTTGAGTTAAAGAGGATAGTTTTTAAGTTCGTATTTGTATAAAACGCGGGCTTAATATTGGTGGGGAGTATTTTTGAAATTTTGGTGGATAATGGGCCTGTGTATACAATTTTTTTCCAGTATTTATTTTCTGTGATATTATTATCGAGTCCAGAGTACAGATATCTTTTGGTAAGTATTTTATGTTTTTTATTATTAAGTAATTTGTCTATTAGTTTGTGTTCATATCCATTGTTTTTTATTTTAATCTATTAAAATGAACTTTCACGAAGTAACTGCCAAAAACCTAGATAATAGAATAGTACTCAGTCCATCTAGACCAGGCGTTTGCAACCTTTGGCACTCGCGCTTCCTCCAATTTTTATTTATTTTGGAAAAATCAATACACACCCTCTATTTTAACTAAATTTTCTGAAATGATTTCCCATTTTAGGTTTTACTGCAAGAAAAACTTTTTAAGGTTTATTTTTTCAAACATTTTTTTAAGGTTCTGTTGTAATTGTATGTTTGAAAATGTAATATTGTGAAGATTAACAATTTATGAAATGTTTCAGAGGAGATTTTGTAGAACTCCATTTTAAATTTTAAAAAATGAAAATAAACTTTGTTTTATCTCTGAAGATGGCCAAGAGGCCGAAACCGGTCAACTCATTATTTTGTTTATTTTTTTAACAAAATGATTAATTTTAAATTAATAATGTAAGAATAATATACAAAGTTGTCTTTCAAGCGTTGAGAGAAGAGTCCAATTTCACAGTTTTAATTTTTAAAAACATGGCAGTGGGTAAACAGCTGTTCGTTGTTCCGTATAAAATGTATCAGTTGTTAATGAAACACCATGTTTTATTCTGCCCTATCTTCAAGTAGGTACGGTAAGATCTATCGATGGCCGCCAAGACTACCCTGTAGGCTTTAATGAAAAAAAAGGAGTAGAAGATTAATTTTATAGGTGTTAAGATTTTAAAATCTAAAATTGGTAGGGATCTATGTTCTTGCTTTGTTGAGAGCCCATGATGGAGATAAATAAACATTGGAAACAGCTCCGTTTGTTTGTTGTGCTATCCAGTAAGGCGTTTTGACAGCTGCTGGAATCGCGCGGGAAATCGCAAATCGAAACAAAATGGCGTCCGTTCCAATTTCGAAAAGCGTCGATGACAGCTCGGCTTCGCGCCAAAATGCCCCCGCAAACAACAATACTGAAATATAATCGATTGCCGAACAATGGCGGCTCTTTTAGCGATGCCGATCGCTATCTAAGGAATAACTGGCGTCGGACATCTTGTCTTGCCGATCGCTATCAGGTTATTGTTATGATATGCCCGACTTTTGTCCGCTTTAAGCACAATGTGTAAGCGCTGCAGTTCGCCGTTTAACACGTCCATTTATTTTGCCAATATTTTCATTGAAAGGTTTCATCATTTTTTTTAAATGGTTAACATAATATTCTTTTTTCCTTTCTTACTGGCTGAAGTCCAAAATATTCTTCAACTTTCTTTCTTCAAATATTATCATTCTTTCTATTCAATGAATCAGTTTTGTAAATGTACTAGTATTCTATATAGAATCTCACCCATATGAAGGATGGATAATTTTTTGAGTGCAAAATTCTTTGTCAATTTGCTAAAATGGTAAGTCATTACAAATAACGTATTTTTTATGAGCAATAATTTACCTACATAACATAAAAATTAAAAGCTTCATTATTGAAGGTCGCACCCTTATTTTTATAACTTTGCGATATTCAAAGTCACTTCACCGCATAAAGCATTGTACTAAATTTTGAGGAGTTGTAAAGAATTGTTGTAAATTGTAAAGAATTGTTGTAAATTGTAAAGAATTGTTGTAAATTGTAATGAGAAATTGACCACACCTGTATAAGTGCAATGTCAAAAGACGTTTTGTGTTCCTCTTTATTAAAAAATAATACCGCCCGACACACGATACCTCAGCATTCAACAATCTTGCATGCTGTCGCAATGAGTAGCATTCAAGAACAATAGCGGTTTATTCACTCAAAGCAAATGCATGACAAATATTTACCAATTTACTTACTCGGTCAGCCATTCTTGTCCACTGCTGAACATAATCCTCTTTATGTCATTTGTCCATCGAGTTACAGGCTTTCCTCATTTTTTTTTGTCCTCACAAGATCATTTATCTGTCAATATGCCGTCATATGTTAACTATCTATAATCTTAGCTGCAAGGATACATTGCATTTAAAATTCATATTTAATGCATTCTCACAAACAGACACGTCTTTGTTTGCGCTGACACATGCCGCACGTGAACATTAACATAAAAACCTAATTTCAAATGAGCATTTCTAAGCCCTGCTACTCTTGCCAACCAGGGGTGGAAGTCTCATCACCACGGTAATTCTTACCTACCGAATGTCGGTAATATTTCTATGAAGACCTGTCAATCTAAGATGGCCGCAAGTGAACAGCTGATTACTCGTCATTCAAATATTACCGATATTCGGTAGGTAAGAATTATCGTGGTGATGGGACTTCCAGCCCTGCCCTCAAAAAAGGGTGCCATGGGTAAAGTGCACCATTTTTTACAGTTTATACAATGGCATTCAATGAAATCGTGCAACAATTCTGCATGTAGAGCGATTGTTTTAAGGGCACATTAAGCATGCTAACTCTTTCCGACAGCTGTTTTGTTGGCGCATCAACAGGAAGAGAAAAAACCCCTCTGCGCATGCCCGAGTGATAGCCATCTTCCGTTTCGTTATTTCGGTTGTCCGTCCTTAATTATCTCTCCTTTTGTTTAACCCCATCACACTTCCCACTTGCTTGTTGCTAACATGCGTGAGTGACAACACGAATTATTTTGCGCCAAAACTAGGCATTCGACGAAAGCTGCATTGCTATCAGTTCGTTCCCCCAGTGCTTGTTTCGCTTATCTACTATTTGATTCAAGGATGACCTTTCAATGAAATTGTCTTAAGAATCACATTTTACACAATCTGAGCTTAGAAAAAAACGTTAAACTTGGTAATGTGAGAGTTGTTTTAAATATTAAAAAAAAAAATCTAGTTTTCAGACATTATATTGCTCATGTGAAATAATATCTGATGAAAAAACCACGTGTGAAAGGTGCCTTCGTTCAGCAGTGGATTAAATGTTTGACGAAGAATAAAATAAGAAACTTTTTTTACAAACGTGTTAACTTCTCTTCTGCACATTCAGAATAACACATTCAACCCAAAAAGCATAACCGGGAAATATTATTGCAAAAAAGCATAATTTAAATTCTTATATTTTTCATAACAGTTTTTGTACAAATATTTCTTAGCACGTAGGTACTATGAAAAAGGTCACATTACAAAAATGGTTTTGTCATTTTTGTCAGAATTTTTATTTTTTAAAGACATTCAACTAATTTGTTTATTTCCATTGTTTCAGAGGTCTTTCACGCTGATTCTTCAAGCCTTGGACGACTACAATTCAACGGATCCCGGTAAGTTGTTTCTCTAACATTTAAAAAAATCACTCCAGATTCCTAAACTTGATGCAATTTTTTCTTCGGCAAAAAAATATAAAATATATCATCAAATAAATCATCCAATATATACCAGGCGGGAATCAAACCAGCGTTATTATATTCCAAATAGGTATGAAATGAATCACTGGAGGAGTATGACATGAAAAACGAGATAGAGCTAGGAATGAATGAGTGAAAGGCAAATGCAAGTTGAAAGAGGATTTGAAAGTAAAGTTACAAAATAATGTGATGAGATGGTTTGGATGTGTTGAAAGAGTGGTTGATGAAAGACTCACAAAGTTTATATACAGAGGAAATGGGGAAAGGAAAAGTGGAAAAGGAAGACCGAGAAAAGCATGGCTGAATCACATTGTAGAAATTGTGAAAGAGTTGGATATACCTACAAGGCGAATGTAAACGAAGGAAATGTATGAAAAATGTGATGGATGATGAAAGAGGACTGGAAGAATCTGCACAGGCTTTGGCCACCCCTGACGTTACAGATACATTTACAGCTATTCAAGATTGGCCGACAACACCGATATACGACCCATTCGGAGATAACGCTGAAAGAAGCTGCTCAATATGTACAGCTTGTTAACGTTTACGTCCTTTCTCTTCATATTTCACGTCGTCCTCATTTCCCTCACCACCAACACCACCTCCACGTGATGATATCCACTCGGGGCTTCCATTGGGTAAGCTCTGCACGTATATGAAGCCATTCCGCCGGCGGGACGGGCGCATAAATACGGGAAATTGTCACAACACAGCTCGGATTATGGCTGCGGAGATGTACGGCGCTCATAGGGAATAAATACATCAGGAGGGGCTAAGGGAATCTCTTAATGCAGTAGCGTAACAAAAACAACAAGACTTAAATAATTACGGCTTGTTCTTACAAGACCTACATTTCTTGGGGGTCATCTATAATTCTTTAACAATCTCACAAATCTGATCTGCTGTACTCTTCTCGGTCTTCGTTTTCCTCTTTTTTTTTTCGACGCTTTATCTGCATGTACACTCGTCAGTCTTTTATGTCCAAACATCCCCCACTTGAACTGAAGTGGTTGAAAAATAAATAGGTTCCACTTGCCACATGCGAAACATTTCTGGGATAACGCGGCAAGAAGTTACACTATATGTGTAGCTTAGTTGCGTTTTTATCTCAACAATTATTTAGCAGCTTTACCGTCACAATGCCTTTCTGTTTGCATTTCTCTTTTATCCATTCATTCTGAACTTTCTCTTGATGTTTTTCCTGTCATATTTTTCAAGGATTACATTTCCACCGCCACTCTAAATCCGTGTTTCATTTCTATGTATCAATATCGGTAATTATACGCCTTTTATGCCGGGATTTTCAAATCAATTGGTTTTGTAACGGACCCAAAGGGAAGCCGGACAGTTAGAACTAGAAGACCCAGATTAAGGTGGCTAGACGGAGTGGTCGTTCATTACCGACCGTTAAGAGTATACATAAGACTGGATGAGGAAGGCGTTGTACAAACAGCAAAGGCTGCGGTTGATCCAGGAGGCCAAGATGCACACCAGGTTGTCGTCTCATTGTTGATGATGAAAATGATCTAAATATCAGTTATGTACCCACCTCAAAAATGTTCAGAAATATTTATGTAGCTCTTCTTTGGAAGCTACGTTTGGATGGCTGGACTCTGGCCAATATATGTAAACGCCGTATTCTTCAGTTCTTCGGACACGTTGTCCATGGCAACGAGGATAGCCTGGAACGACTGGTTGTGATCAGTGGCTTGGAGGAGAAGAGAGAAAGAGGAGGATCTCGGGAACACGATGGACCGATCAAGTAAAGACAGTCACTCTTCGATCAGTGGTTGGAGTGCTACGGGCAGCGCAGTCAAGAGAGAACTGGAGAAGAGTGGTTGCTTCCACACAGCTCACAACCCTCAGCAATGAGGAGCAAGATTAAGAAGAACTTTTTCTTTACGTGACAAGCTTATAATGTAACGTTCCCGCACTGCATTTTAAGTACGTATTAAATCCTGCGCTGATTTACCGCCCTGGGCACCGCTATTCCTCCGTAAATCTCCACTAATACCATCAGGTCGAGCATTGCTTGGTCCACCATTCCAAGCGCACCTCCTCGTGCTCCAAGTGGAAGTCTTCAGGAGGTCTGCGAGCATGCCGATTAGAATGTGAACTTGGATTCATATGAGACATTGTAATTCTCTTAACAGCCCTGTATGACGACTTTTGAAGCCCTGGGGGAATGTTACTTCCGGAACAAGAATATTGTACGATTAATTTATTCAGTCTTTTGAAAATTCAAAGCTTTTCCATGTTTTTGAGAGAAGAATAATATTTTTTCAAAATAAAGGAATCTTTTACGTTATTCTCAAACGGCAAAGCCATGCCTCATCCACAGCCTGTAGTGAACTTTCAATAAATAAAAAATGAAGATCCAGAGATCAGCTATGGATCAAATGTTTTGTGAATAGCGCTGATGGTGTTTATACATTTACATGAAAATAAAATGAACCATAAAATTCAGGACTTTAAGGGTAGGTATAAAATGAATAATCAATATTTTCACTTAAATTGTTTTATCTCGATCATAAAGTTTAGAGCTTTGCAAGAGTACCTAATGAACAGTTTATTTACAATGTTTTTCCGTCAAAAAAAATATGCCACTTCATCATTGCCAAAAAAGCCCGTGGTAATTTAGTGATGATTTTAAAGATTTAAATAATATTTTTTTGTACCTATGCATTATTTTTTATCGTTTTTATCCAGTTATGAAGCAATTAGTGGAATCGTAATACTAGCTCTTCCATACAATATTTAGTTTATATAATCCTTAGCCCGTCTAAAAAAACTGTTGAAATATTTGAATCAACTGATGCTATAGGGTAGATTCAAGACAAGCCCTGGATAAATGCCTTGCGCAACTGCATGAACCGACCGTTCCTGACCGCCCATTCCAAGCGCTCTTTACTTGAGGTTCTGTGTGCCGCTGTACTGCAACGTGAATCACTTGCGACCAGACTGTGAGAATGCCTAAGCCTTATTGATGGTCCTCGGATTAGCGCAATGGCGGGCTCCTCTGCCCCTCCGGGAGTTATTCCTCCTGTAATACATGTGTACGGCATTGTAATGGTAATGTGTCAATTTCTCATCGGGGCTCAAAAATTAATTCTCCCAACGGCTACTACGGGCTAAGTCCGGTCGATAGTTGGTAGAGTGCTTGCATTACATGCCGAGAGCAAAGGTTCAATAATTTGTTTTGGTGTTATTTTAAATCCAAAATAAATACCGGCAAGGTTTACTCAGCCTTCACCAGCAACCTCAGGAGCTGGAAAACCCCCACTTCAACTGAAGTGGTTGGTGTGACGCCGGCCCCCTTACCCTTAAATTAAATAGGTACTGAATCACCGCAAAAGCAAAAAATTATATTTTATGTGTAGCTCAGTAACGTAGAGTAGCTACTTCATCGTCTTCTTTGGGTCATCTTCATACCATATATATAAGCCAAAGGGTGACATCTATGGCTCCCTGGTTTCCCGTATAAAGGTCATTCATCGAGCAGATTTTTCTGACAGGATGGGCAACAGTAGTGGTTCATAGTTTACTGAGCTCCACACTCGCAAAGTGAAGAATTCTGCTGTTTCAGAGATCACCTTGATCCAGGCTGTTTCAAAATTAACTCTCAGCCTGTTTAAGGAAATCCACAAGGCTATTTCCCGAACTGAGGTCTTCTCCAGGTTTTACGAATCTGGTCTCACGTTTGCAGTTTTCTCTCCTGCGCTTGTTCAGAAGATTTAATCAGTAAAATATTTTGTTTTGTCAGCTGTGTAGTGTTGTGTTCTGTGTTATCTTGCCTGTAATATGAGACACTGAAAATATTAACCACCGTTTCTTTTCTTTGCAGAAGCGAGCCATTTGATCGAGGAAGCTTCCTACTCCGGCATCATCCTGCCATCAGTAGACTGGCACACTCTAGAGTGGCGGGGAACTCCTCTGTCTCCATCGTCCTCTAGGATAGCCTACAGGGTGCGGGTACGGTGCAATGTCAACTACTACAACGCCACCTGCACCAAGTTCTGCCGGCCCAGGGACGACAAGTTCGGCCACTACAAGTGCGGACCAGACGGCGACAAGAGGTGCATGCCTGGATGGAAGGGAGATAGGTGTGAAGACGGTAAGAAAACTGTTGCTTCTATCTTCGTTTTTTCTATTCTAATATATAAAATCAAACATATGTATGGATGTTTGTCCTGTATGGACTCCTAAACTACTGGACAGATTACGATGAAACTTACGTCTTCTGTATAAAAAATGGAGCAATAAAGGAAATGAGAGCAGAAATATGCTAAAGCTATTTTCACCTCATGACAAGGGAATTTTTAGCAAGAACCTACCACAGTAGAGACGTGCGGAGATACTGGTCATCTTTAACAGAATGGCGGAAACATAACAGAAACCAGACGAGCCACCACAAGGGGTGGCAAGGTACAGCTATTAATTTATAAAACTGTCTTAATGTCTTGTTTTAGTTGTTTATTCTGGTTAAATCATTAAATATTTCATTTAGAAACTTCTCCTGAATAATTTAATTTAGCAACATCGAGGGTGCTGAGTTAAAAAAGATCTTCCTTTCCACCATTTTGCTAATTAATCTCCATTTTCAGGGAAATGTGGCAGAAATTGTAGAATTTTATTCTTTTGAGATTGGGTTGAATTTCCCATTACTAAAAATTCAAATTTTTAGATACTTCCATTTTTCGGCCATTTATGCGTACAGATGTGAAGCCTGGAATCTGACTCACTAACTAATTATTTTTTTCTGTTCTTTGAGAACTGAATGTTGGTACTTGTAAAAATCCAAAGCTTTATCAAGGCATCAAGTATGTTAATTTTTTATGCATTTTGCGGCTAAGGAGGTCAAAAAATGTCTTTGTTTAAGCTTCCTCCTTGATCAGGAGAGCATCACTTGTCGCTGGTATATCCAAACACATAACAAGGAAGAGATATACGAGAGCCCTACCCCAAGTTCAAAACTTTACATAAAAACTCAACCATAGCGTTTAGCAAAAATACCCGTACATTGAATCGCTCTGTAGAGACGCTGTTTTAGTTATTGTATAATTTTGGCGAAAACGTTACGTTTTGGTACTGGTCAGGGATATTCGCGTATCGCTTTAATTTAAATTAATTCCGCTCCTCTTGTAGGAGATCGTGACCGCTCCACGACACGCATACATGCCAACACGGAGTAGACCGGCAGTACACGCTGCTAGATTATAATTAAGATCCGCATCGATAACAATGTTATTTTGGTTAAATTGTTGGCGCAATTTGAATATTACCTCACACAATGTAAAGAGTCAGAAAAAAGAAGGAACTGGTTAATAAAATATTTACTTTAAATATGAACGCTGTTCTTCTTTAATGGCGTTTCAGCTTTGACTTCTGTCTCCAACTCCGCCTATTCTCTGACGTCGTTCTCCAGGTCACAACTTGAAGTAGCTGAGCTGCATCCTTCCCCGCATCATCCCTTCATCTCAGTCTGGGTCTTTCCACTCTTCTTCTTCCTCCCGTGTGGCGGGTCATCATTATTTTAAGAATCTAAACGACTAGGGTCCTAAACAACCCAAAACAAAGTTTATGAAGTATCCCGATGGGATAAATTAGCAACTTTTCCCATATTTTTTGGCCGATTTCACTGTCGAACTTTTTCAAATAATATTATAAATAGATATTCAGTTCATTTTGACTTTCAGAGACGAATGTTATAATTCTATTTCTTTCCCATAATGTATTTAGTACATAATTTCATTATTCAGTAGATTTGTAAAGCTTTGTTGCAAAGCATTCAACTCGCGAGCAGTAGTGAAACCTTAAGGTTATACGAGAGTTTAAGAAGATTATTAATATCGGGACTAAAGAACCTCTTTAATTGTTTTATGAAACTAAAATCGTAATTTTATGTCAAATAACTTTGACTCATCATAATTAGATGGCGTTACTCCCCAGCGTTTTAGTTTTTATAAACTTTTGGATAAACGCTATGGATGTGTAAACGCTTTTAGAATTCACCGGTAGGGCTTAGAAACTTTTCTTAGCCATTTTGTGTTTCTTTTTCATAATACATCAAAAAAATCCTGACTTTAATTAAAAGCAATAAGTTGTACATTTTTAAAATAAAAGTATTTACTTTATTTCGAAATAAATTAATTTATTATTTGTTACACATTTCATTTTTCACAAAATTGTATAGAAAGTAACACAACGCTCCTTGAGAGCGTTTTACTTTTTATATAATTAATTGTGAATCTTCAGATAAAAGATTCAGCACACATAATAGTGTTGTATGAGTGTTGTACACAAACTGTAACAATTTATTGCATCTTGAATACAAACACGGATTTGTGTGCAGAGCATTATTTTTATTTACCAGTGCGACGTTCTGCTGTTCTGCCCTGCTTACCAAAAAGGAAGTATCTGCAAAATATTTGTTTTGAGATAATCTACTTCAAACTTGAGTTTGTTGGGCTAACTTATTTAAATTTAAAGATTTCAGTTTCAATTTTTTACCATGGTTTTTGTGAGTGACCTTTTACGTATAACTATTAAAAAATATGAAAATAAATTAAAAATTCATAAAATTATAACACTTACTGCTTTTTGGTTATAAGAAAAACTAAGCATAAAAGCAGTAAGTGACAGATACTACTTTTTTTCTTAGCAAATGTACAATTAAAGAGGCAGTAAGTGCTTTATTTCTGCTTAAAGTGATTTTTATAGCAATGAAACAAAGCAGGTTAACTTAAATAATTTACTTATCTAATCTAAGCTGCAGAGATTTTTATCAATTCTAATCTAATCTAATGTAAGTTGCAAAGATATGTTACATTGGAGATTCACATTACATGCATTCTCACAACCAGACACGTACAAGTTTGCGCTTGCACATGCCTCATGTGAACCTACAACATAAAAACCAAATCTCAAATGGACATACACCCTGCAACTCTTGCCGTCCTTCCCTGAGACAGGGGTGATATTGGCAAATTGAACCATTTTTACAGCATGGGTGGTCAGCCGCATACCAACCTATAAGTCAAGGAACATACACGACAATTTAAATCAATAAATAATCATTTCTATGGACATCAAAACTAAAACAAATTCCAATTTTATAAACCCAAGCCGCCAACATTACAGATCAACCGCCATTTCTATCTTTCCTTACATACTTTTTTCATTTCCTCCAGTCTTTGGTAAAGGTTTATGAATTTTTCATCTCAGCGAAGAGCAAATTTGAAAATATAAATGGTATATTTTTTGTGCTCCGCCGGGATTCGAACCCACGCCCTTCCATTCTTGCCACATATACTTTCTTCGTCAGTCTTTCCTCATTCATTCTCTCCATATGCTCAAACCATCGAGTATGTAGTAGTTATGTAATATTATATAGAAAGAAGTACTTAAGCAAAATATTATTTTTTTTGAGATACGAGGTTTTGAAAGTAAGGCGACGATATTCTGACACTAATCTAATCTAATCTAATCTAAGCTGCAAAGATATATATCATTTAAGATTTATACTAAATGCATTCCCACAAGCAGATATGTATAATTTCGCGCTAACACATGCCGCATGTGGACCTACAATATAAAAACCCAATCTCAAATGAACATAAGCCTTGCAACTCTTGCCGTCCTTCCCTGAAACAGGGGTGACATTGGCAAAGTGAACCAATTTTTATATTATGGGTGGTCAGCCGCATAACAACCTATAAGTCAAGGAACATACATGACAAATTACATTTTTTAAAATCAAAGAATAAAAATAACAATATATACATGGACATAAAAAACTAAATCATAAAACCAAATTCACTTTAACAAACCGCGAAACACCGCGAAATAATTTATGTTTTGCCAATGAATCTTTCTAGTGGAATACCTGTATATACGTATTTTACTAAACCACAGCCACTCGTGCATTTCCGTCGATATACGAAGATATACGAGTATACCCGAAGTGTAAAATTCTCGTAACTATAGGAAATAGACCGCATGCGAAAAATGTATCGAATCTTAAACAGCATCTCGAGCTGGCGTTTTGGTTTTCATGCATTTTTGTACCTGTTTGGTCCAGTTTTAACGTAAACGCTTGAACTCCGTTACTCCTAAATTTCGGACTCATGATTTTTTGGTCAAAAACGGAGGAGATATTATATTTAAAGCCAGTTCACGAATCCGCCACAGTTTATCCGTGGCGCCAAAGACTGGATCATTGTTTGTATGAAAATCTTTCTTTTTCCATTATTAATTATAAATTAGAGGAGAAAAAATAAAACAAGTAATGCATTGAAAACATAAAAAATATCACTTCAAATCCTAAAAGGAAAATAAACCATTAAAAGACGACTTTAGCTACAATATCGTATGCAAAATTTGGGTACTTTTTAAATAATCATAAAAAATCAACGAAAAGTAAAAAAAAACAACTAACAAGTAGAAAAAATAAAACTAATCAAAATGAATGTTTTGAAATAAAAAAAAGTTAGGATTTATTCATAAGAACAGTGGAAATCTCCATTTAAGGTATCTCCGTAAATAAAATTATTTTGAATTGGTATTTTATGGAAAAAAATACCTTATTTTATGTGTTAATTTAAACTGGAGAAAAAATACTGCCTTACCATTCAAAATATGGGTTATTTCGGTCATCAAAGTTGGGCGCGCTGACCTCTCAATCACCCTTAAGAAAGGAAATTAATTGTTGACTTACTTAATGAAGTACTAAAGACATTCGATTCTTATTTAGCTGAAATGATTTAGAGTTTTGAAGAGCTTTGTTTATAATTTCGCTCAACCATGTAAATATCAAAATGTGTATTAAAGATACAACAGCAACGCTAGTGAGTGATTTAGTTTTCATACATTTTTTCTAAATGCGTGATCGAGGTAAATTGACGCAATGATTTGTATTCGGATTACTTGATACCCACAATACAGCTTTTTACAATAGAGTAACGTCTGCTCTTTCGGAAATCGAAAAATCCCAAATTGTTGCCTACTCACAGCTAAATGCTATGCACGTCTCTGTTCGCTCCAAGAATATATTCTTCTCTCCTATTACAACACAGCCTTAACAATCCACGTTGTGTTCACGGAGATCAGAATAAAACACAAGCCATCCATAAAATGCACGATTAGCTAAATTAATGGCTTAATTCCCTTGTCCCTTGTCTCATTATCGAGTCTCCCTCATTAGCGACGTTGCCCTTACCTCCACTCCACACGTATTCTTCACTCGATGTCGCCTCGCACTCATTACTCTACAGACCGTGTCGACTTTATGCTACCCTAATACCTCGAGTCCCTACAAAACTTTAAGTTACACCAAAAAATGCATAGATACTGTAACACTAAACAGAGGCGCTGCCATAGTATCGATACATTGCTTAAGTTGAGTTTAAACGTAACGCTTTAAACCTGAGGTAGTGATACTTTGTGTACATATCCCTGATACTCCCAGCTTAAGAAATTTAATGTCATTCATCTGGTGATCGGCATGTGCTTCTGGTATCTCTTCATCGAATACAAGAAGGAATTTCCCTCCACGAAGTTCCGAGAAGAGATTTTTAAACTACAATCTGTGATCCCGGTCGGTTAATTTATTTGTCGTGTTAAGAATCGAATAATTTTAATAAATTAGTAGTAAAAGAGAAATGGAGGATCAAAAAAAGTGTGGTTTTGTCATTTGACTGGAATTGTGAAGGACTGAGATGATGGAGTTTATGTAAAAAAGGAATGAAAATCAGCATACTATTAAAATTGGTTGGCTTTAGCGAATGTCGCCATTGTTTCTGGTAAAGTATGCAAGAGCTGTAGAGTTTGGGTCTTATTTTTTAAGTACACATGCAGCTTGTGTAATCGCAAACTTGGGCGTGCCTGATTGTGTACCTATATCAAATATGGATAGAAAGGATCTTTGAAACTTAAGAACTAGAAAGGAATATTTTTCGATTATAGATAGAACCGAAAGGAGTGAAGGAAATTTGTTCAAAATCTGACCTTAGTGGAATCGTGAAAGAGATGTAGTGACTGTGTACGTACTGTTTGAAGAGGAGTGAAACAGTAATGAAAGAAATCTTTAAAAACATGAGAAACGATTGAAGTAGAAGAAAAAATTAAGTAATGGAAAATAGCATTATTTAAAGATGTTCACAAATTTATAAATACATTCTGCTCGACTGGTTCTGCGATGAGGAAGAGCAAAAAGACGTTTTAAGAGATAATTAGAAAGAAGGGTAAATCCAGATCAACTTGTGAAGACAGCAGCATATGAAATTACTGGTAAATAATCCCCTGGAAGACAACCCAAACGATGGAGGAATACCTGGACATCCACCTCCCAAGAAGCAAGTCCAATAATAATAGCAAACGGCCGTACAAAGAAGGAGAACTTTTTACACTTGTAAACTGCATGGTGAAGTAATTAGCCAATAGTTTGCTAGAAAAGCGTTAATTTTCATTTCCAATCTCTTTGGATAATGTAAAAAAAGTATTCGCTATTCGCACACTCACTTCAGAAGTAGGTAGATTACCTTCTTCATGAAATATGAGGAATAGATTAATCTGCAATGAATAAATGAGCAGCCATAAACCAAAAGTAACACTAGTACGATAATGACCGCAAGCTCTCGAGTCGATTAATGAATTCATTAGACCAGCCATAATGATTATTGATATGAACAATTTCGCATTCCCGTACAGCCATTTCTGTGTGTGATAATACACGCTACCTAATACGAACACGTAATGTTTGCGTTACCCACCACATCACAGTTTCCCCAAGGTATTCCATACAGGGTCCATTGCCTATATTCTCTCAAGGGCTGGAAACGTTTCTTTTATCGGACCTATAAAAGCGCCTTTTCTAATAAAATATCTTCAATTGTTCGTCCTTTCCTCGTCGCAATAGTAGAACGACATTATAGCCGACGTCAAGAGTTGCAGGGCTTATGTTCATTTGAGATGGGTTCTTATAATGTAGGTCCACATGCGGCATGTGTTAGCGCGAAATTATACATGTCTGCTTGTGGGAATGCATTTAATATAAATCTTAAATGATATATATCCTTGCAGCTTAGATTAGATTAGATTAGATTTGATTTTTTTACGACTCATTCCTTTGCTAAACTGCACGTTTATGGTATGAGCTACTGGTGTATGTATTCCCACCCCAATTTGATGCTTGTTTATTAAAAACAATATCAATCACTACTTGTTTTCAATGTCTCAAAACAAAGGCAACAGAGCTACGCAGGATCGGGATCAAACGGTTTTTTGGTACTTCAACACGGACTCTCCGACACAAGATTCCTTCAAAAAGGCAGGAAATTAATGTTTTGAGGAGTCTGTGGAAACAATCGGTAGAGGGTCCACGAGGCGAAAAGCTTTGGGAACCTCTACACTTCATGCTTTGTGAAGTTTATAACTTGTAACCCTAACGATCATAGACTCCTAATCACTTCCTTGTTTTACTGATCGCGTTGAACATTTCCTAACACGCGATTCCTCTTTCCAATAACAGTGTTCATACTTTCTTACATGCCTGAAAATTCGAGGAAAATTATTTTAAACCCACCTCTTGTGCCCTTTTGAGTTCCTGCTAAAGCTCGACCTTACTTACGGAAACTTGGTTACATCCATGTAAAACATATTATTATGATCACCTCTCCTCCATGTCTATCTAAGGTTGGATACTTTTTGAGTCGCTTTGTTTTCGTAATACGGTGATATTTGTCTTGTGTCTAACGTTTGTGTCAAAGGGGTGTGAACCCTAATCTTTTGTACAAATGTTCACCTTTCGTGGCTTTTTCAACTTTCAGCGATCTATATTGAACTGAAATTTTGTGGGATAATGACTCATGGCCTTTGAGTCACTCAGTAAAAATGTTGTATCGGTTTCTTACAAGCTCATCCACCATTATTTTTAGCTATCTGAGAGCAAGCCTATTAATACTTATGTTGAAGACCTGAATCCTGTTGCGGTTCTGATGTTGAATCTGTTCCTCATTCATGCATAAACAAATTACCTAATCTAAATTCCTAGGCTGCAGCAAACACCCACAAAATTCATCATAAACCAACACGGGTTTCCCACATTACACCGGGAGCGCAGAAGGCCGGGCCGGTGGAGGCAGAGAGAAGACACGGCTCGTTGCTCCGCGTGACTTACCGCCGGCTACACGACAGGCAATTACCGCCTCGACAGCCGCGACACTGCCCCACCTCCTGCGGCTCTCTGCGCTCCGGATACATCCTGATACAATATCTTCCCTAGTACAGCGGACGAGAAACTTATGACCAAGCAGATCAAGTCGGTAATCTCGACTAAGCGTGTATGAAATAAAATAATACTGAATGGATTCCCAACAATTTTGAACTTGGTTTAACATAATATGTCTTTGGAAACTAACAATTTATTGAAATAAAGAAATGATGAGCTATTAATTGATAATGTTAATTACCTGTTTCTGACAAAGCAAATAAAGTTAAAATGATAATGAATTGGATCCGATCGATATGCAATCTCGTTAAATAAACAATCCGTTTCAAAAGCTCGATTACAAGATCGTACGTGTTTTGAACGGAATTTCATTGTTTCATTTCACGATTCCAAGTTTCAATTTCAGTTAGAATCAAAGGAAAATAATACTAATTGCAGTATCCATAGGCACCTTAAAAGCTCTCTGCGAGCTTGATCGTTGCTATAGAAAGCATCAATTACTCAAACATATCCCAGTTGCTGTAGGGCTAGATGAACGTTTGGTGACCGTTTTTTTGTAAAGGCACATATATTTTTCAACGCAGCGAAGAGCATAATTTGAATATTAAATGATTATTTTGTTGTGTTCCTCGACAACCAAAAGCCTCGTCATTCCTATTATAAGTCCGTAGCTTTAACAACTAGAATGCGAACCTATCGCTATGGGTTGTTTCAGAGTTTCATGTGGCTCGCGAGCCTCGATCTCCCTACCACTGTTTACTAGTACATACAACATATCTATAAGCGTATGCAAATTGGTTTTAGGAATGCTGTCGAGATTAATATTGCTTGTAAGCGAGCCCAGATTCAATATTAGCTTTTTAGCAAAGGGATGTGTTATTCTGGCGTCCTGACATTTCGCCTGGCGCTCCTGTGAATCTCAATGATCCTCTGCTCTTCTCTAAGGCACGACGCTGCAACATCCAGTGCATGCTTAGTTAATGTAAGCACATATTACTTACAATAAATTGAACAAGCTTCTAATAATGTATTTTGCGTCTTCCGTGTATCCCATTATTCAGTCTTGATCATAAATTAATCTACTTTCCCAGTTGTATGAAAACATTGTATAATATTAACATGAAAATTTAAAAGAGAACAAACAAAAAAGGACAAGAATTTTATCATAAACAAGGGTATCTGGAATGATTTCCGTTTCGGTGTTTATTTTAAACCCGAATTCAAAAACTGCCTTCACAAGAAATTAAAACGAGAGCAGAGAAATTCTCACTTCAAAGAAAATGGATTGCGTTATTCCAGCCCTGTTCCATGTGAAAATAAATATGATTTGCACGCCACATATGACTCCTCCAGGGACAATGTAGCTAGAAAGCAGTGGCGTGCATATCATAAAGACCATTAGTCCTCGCCGAACTTACTTTTTAGAAAAGAAAAAATATTTTTGAAACAATAATTTTAATAAGAAACAATATTAATCGACGCCTAAAAGATAGGCAATTTTTGTAGCCCCGAATTAGACATTTGTAAGTTAGCGCCTACCGTTTTCACGCATGCAATACGCTCAGCGCGGTCCGGCAACGAGATTTTAAACTGTAGCTCGGTTCCAGCGCGGCAATACATTTAAACCAAATTGCACTCATACATCCACATGTGGCCACCGTCTGTACGCTTCAACTCAGGCTTGCCTGGGTCAAAAGACAATCATAATTGGGAACGCACTTACGTCATAGTAGAGTAGAGACAGAAATAAACTGGTGATATATATGAAAGAGATGCAGAAAAGAAGTGTGTGAGTTTTAACTTTTTGTTCATTCTCCAATTTCTTCCAAGCCCGCGCGCGTTGTTTTTGACGTCTGTGATTGTTTTTGTGATTTATTGTGAAACTTAATTATTACAATGGATAACTGATAACATCATTAAGTCAGTGGTTTTATGCCTTAGATACTGTGTGTGTTTGGAAGAATTGAGAAAAACGGCATTTCTTAAGGCCACTTCAAGTATCGAGTTATTGACTTGTCTTATTATAACCAATCATTTACTCTGATATTTGATGTGGCTCAGGCGGCTTCCACTAAGCTTTTCATTATTTATTTGTAAGTGTCGTGGGACAAGAACAACTACATAATGCTAGAGATTCTACAATGACTAAGGTAAGAGTTTCATAGATACTTTAAAGGTCCGTCTGAAACAGCAAGAAAAAACCACGGTGGTTATTTATTTAAGACAACTAATGCAATATTATTTCATTTTTAGGTTCAGGTTGGAATTACGGTCGTTTTACATGTTTACAATAATTATAACTACACAGTTTTTTTTAACGGATATTACACGAACCGTCATAAGACAACTTACATTATTCTCTTATAACAGTTCGTGAAATATCCGATAAAAAAACCTACCTGTAATTATTGTAAATATTATTTCAGTTTTATACATGAAGGGACTATGTTATATGTTTCTTAACATTGTTTTCAGATAATTGCTATTTCAAATTTTGTTCCGACAGGTTTCCCTGGAAAAATCGGTTTTTCGTTTTTGGTTTAATTAAATTGTAAATGCCACTGGCTGTATGGAATATGAAAAAAATCGGATTTTTATTGTTTTGGAGTTGCGCACAAAAAATAATCTTGTTCTGTCGAAAACCACCCAAAACCTAGAAGTTGCCGAACTAGGTCTTAATTCCTATGATCGCCCCTGCTAGAAAGTATACTATTTGTGTAGCTTAGTTGTGCTCTGTTTTGTAATAAAATATGAGTTTTTTTTTTTTTTTTTTTTTTTTTTTTAAGGAATCCTGTGCGGGAGGCTCCCCAATTCTTAAGAGTCTTGGGGGTCTATGTCACCCTGGAAGGGTGCCGCAGAGGTGTTGCTTGAGTTCTTGGTTCTGTCGTGAGGCGCTGCAAGGAAGTGGTGATTGATGTTGGTTTTGAATAAAACCGGATTAAATTGGGAAGGAAACACAGATACTGGTAGACCATTCCATAAACGGGCAGTTTGGCAAAGGAATGAGTCATGAAAACGCCAAGTTCTCATAGTTTTGAGATCGACTGCAAAGGGATGAATGAGAGTCGTACTACGAGTTTCCCTTTCTGAAATGAGAGGGGGAGGGATTAATGAATGGAGCTCATTAGAACAAGCTCCGTGGTAATATCGATAAAAAAGACTGAGCATTCCAACCTTTCTTCTGTGCTGGAGCGGCTGCAGATCGGATGTCAGAGAAGGATCACTGATCAACCTCACTGCCCTCCTTTGCACAGAATCAAGTTGGTCACTCAACTTCTTGGACATACCACACCAGAGATGGCTGCCATATTCGAGTTTGCCTTTTTTAATAGTAATAATAGCCTAATAATAATTTTGACCTAGCCCAGTCAAGACTCAACATCAAGGGTGCCAAAAATATCCCAGATCTACAACTATTTTTTCTGCCGTCGTGAAAATGGAAGCCTTGTACGGAGACATTTAAGAGCTCAGTTTCCAAAATCTTTGGAACATTTTTAATAAAGACATTATTTTGATACATAAGTATTAAAAAAATACTTTCATTTAGCGTAGTGCGTCAGTTGATTAGTAACTTTTACGATATTTTGTAATTTTATTTGTTATAAGGGATTTATTTTTTTAAAAACATACTTAATTTCTTTGTTTGTTTTTTTTTACAGCTGTTTGCAAGCCGGGCTGTCACCCAGTCCATGGGAGATGCGACGTACCAGGAGAATGCGAGTAAGTACTTTAAAATACTTATTTATTGTAGCGCTATGGTATTTAGTGTCATTTTAAAACAACCATTCACTTCATCTCACTATGTGAAATTCGTCATGTTGACCTAACATCATTTTACTTTGAATTAAATCATGAAAAGGATTTTTGTTCACTGTTTTAGCTGCGTAAGAAACATGTCTTTTTTAATTATGAATATATATTTTTCTTAATCTCTTACACCTCATTGTCATCGTTCTTGTCAAATTAGAATAGAATTTGAACCTTTAACATCTTGTTCGCTTTGCTGATCGCCTTAGACCAGTTGGTTATAAATCCCACACAGAAAAGTCAGATAACAGGATGGAAAATACGAGACGAAATATTCGCAAGATGAATATTCGTGAGACGAATATTCGCGAGATAAAATATTCGCTCGAAAATAGGATTAATTCATAAAAAACAACAAAACAAAGTTTTTTTTTCACCAGCACAAATTGATGATCTTAAAGACACCAATGTCCAAAAATTAGGATGAAACATATTTTTTGTACGGAAAATTCATCTTAAAGTGGATAAAAAATTAAAACCTTTTTAATGAATGAGTAGAGTATCCACGTAGCTTTTATCTAAATAAAAAATCTTACACCATTCTCAAGTATTTGTCCTTTTAAATCAGAATCAAGTCGCCAGTCGTTGTTGAAGCCTTTACACTGTAAGGCAAGTGGATATTTGAGGAAGACCAAGATAAAATTTGTGATTTCAATGTAACGATCTCATGCATTCATTACCCCTTGTTTCCCTTGTCCAGCATTCTACAAAAGCTATCTCGCTGAAGCTCAACGACAAAATAATCGTCCTCCGCTAAAAAGAAAGCACCGAGGTTTCTGCGCTAAAGAGAGTAGCCATAAAATGTCCGACAGTTGCGAGGCATGTTCCCTGCAGAGGCTGAGAAACATTCACGGAATAATTTTGCAGTGAAATTTCAATTAAATGGCCATGCGGGCCTTAAACATTGTTCAGATCAGATAGTGCGCAAGTTGTTTAGTTCTGAAGCAACTAGCAAGTGATTTGTTGTCTAAAGTGTTCAGGTTCAGGCAAGTAAAAGGCGAAAGAATAGGACGGTGAATCGATTACGAAAAGAACTGAATGCTTTGAAGGAATGAATATTCGTTTCAAAAAACGAATATTTTTTTGAAAAGCTTGACTAGGAAACATAACATTGTATTCTTTATGGGCATCATTCCATCTTATGAGCAAGTGTGTGACAGCACGCAAATGTGTGAGATGATGAAAATAGCTGTGCAGTTTTGTTAAACATCAGCTCTATGCAAAACTTACGCGAACGCGTTTTAATTTCTTTGGTCGGTGAATTTTCCACTTTAAAAAAAATCATTATCACAAAACATAACGGCACGTGTGGTAATTGGGTATCGACTTATACATTTGTAACAATACATAGACACAAAATGAAGAAAGCAAGAAAACATACATGTGATTAAAATGATTATCAGTCTCCGTGGTGTTTGACAGGTTTATGGTTTACAGATTTTTCTCATAGTATGTTTCAATTTCATTAGATAGTTTTATCTCCACCAATATTGCAAGTCAAAGTATAAAAGTTTTCATGCATTTTTTTCCGGTAATCCATAGACGAACCGGTCAGAATGCGTTGTGTTTGAAATGGGCCTTACTACTGTACTATTAACTACGAACTTCTGTCCAGTGGGTACTATCGCTGTCTGACCAGTTAGCTAGCGTGGAAGAATCGTTAGCCTTTATAATTAATTCCTTTGTCCCATGGGCAGCTACGTACAGATAAACGCTTATCCGAGCCGTTCGCATATTTTCACTTCTATCTCTTCTCCAGCAAGTAAAGTATCGACAATTATCGAGTGGGAATGCCTTTTCTCTATTTCCGGGGATGCGACCACGTACTAGAAAATGCGCGTCACGTAGCGTATTCTAGATCTGTCCGCTATTTCACAGAGAGGCCGTTGAAAATGGACAAGAGTAACGGGAAATTGGCAATATATTTTTGCACGTCAAACAAACTTTATTATATGAAAGTAAGTATTTTTTCATCTATATCAGCTGTACTTACAAAAATAATATATTGATTTGGTAATGTCACGTGTGCTTTTTAGCCTTTGTAGTTTTTTTCCTTCTTTGGCTCAAAAACCTTGAAGGTCAGCGCCTCCCACATCGTAATCCTCCAGCACTTTCTTTCTTGTGATACTTCTCTCTATATGACATCAAAAAAACATAAAGAAAGAAGGTGCCTTTATCGTGAACGCTTCTCGCATTGTCATCTGTCTTCTTCGCACTTGTTTACTTACAGTGCATCCGTCCCTTTTCCTCGCGATATCGGATTACTGAAATCAAGCTCCATTCACGATAGGGGATAGAGTAGATTCATTTCGATTTTACCAGAAAAAGCAATAAATGGTATTGTGAGGCACAATACCTTTATTCCTTTTTCGGGGAAAATCGAGATGAGTCTTCTCTATCCCCTATCGTGAATAGACACCCAGGTGTGAAAACCCTGACAAAAATAATTTAAACACCTGAACTATTTGGGAATCACGTTATAGTTTTTGTGGTTTCTTCTATCAAGGATTCAGGTTTATTTTATTCGCACAAAACCAATGCGATCAAAAAAATATAAAGCCGTTTCCACTTTCTCTTTCCCCACCTTTCGTCTTCCATTTTCTCCGATGCTTATCTCCCAAATCCGTATATAGACCGCTCAAATATAAATCCCTCAGACGATGTCGATTTGCAAACAATCGTCCCATAACTTACAGGCGATCGCTGCAAGTCTCACTACGGCAAAATAGGTTTATAGGCATATCTAATCGTCGTACACGAGAAAATGCTTCGGATATCATCGAGTGGAATCGGGTCACCAAAGAGGAACACATGAATGCATGGACTAAACTTCTGCCAACCATCAAAATAACTTTTTTTTTTTACAAATAATCATCAATCAGTATAAAAGACATAGTTGGCGTACGTGTGTTTCTTCCCATAGTAACAAAAGTGTCATAAACACTTGGATATAAAATAAATATAAGGTCATATTTTCGTAAAATGAATGATGAAAAAATAAATAAACAAAACTGATTTTTTTAATGAGCAAGCTTCTAAGGAAAAAAATAAGCAACGCAAATAACTGCCTGCATAAACAGTTGAAATGTAAAAACAAAAAAGGAAGATCGAGAAAAGTATCCTTTTGATTGGTGAAGTTGGGAAAAGCTCTAATCCTCGTATTCAGCGATGCCACTAATACTTCACTAGATTTAACTAGTCCATAGAATGTTTATTATTAAAAAACTATACCTACGCATGAATAAAAAACATTTTAATGGCTAGTGAGCCCTTAAGGAAGTATTAGTGGGACTAGTGAAAATGGGGGTAAAGCTGTCATATATTATGCTTTGACGTTGCTTTTTAAAAATGAAATATCCTATATTATAAAAAAAAACAAGACAAGTAAAGAGAACGATGAAATATACATAAAAGTATTTTAATCCTGAAATAAAACTAAAATATCAGAATGAAAATAACAAAGTTATCCTATAAGATTAAATCGATGTTTTTTACGGCGTGATTTAATTATCAATTGTTTATGGTACTTTGTGATTCACGCGCCATTTTAATGCGAAGCTAAATCGAAAATTACAATCGGGCATATAATTACCGAATGGAGCCTATTTATTTACTCTCGGTCTTGTTTTATATAGCTGCCGTAAAATTGTAATTAATACCAGAGCAATCTGATGGTTTCCACCCATAAATACAATTGTAAATCGATGCAATAAATAAAAAGTAAACTTTTAAAATACTCGTAACAACAAAAATCCTTGAAAGAAATAAAATCTTTAGTTTTCGATCGAGGTTGGAAAAATTAATGTATTGATAAATAAAAAATAAAAATAAATAATTATAGTAAAAGATTATGATGATGTAATGGCAAATGTATGTAGAATCATAATAATTTTAGACAATTTTTTAATCCGAGGTCATAGTTCACTATCCGGCTCGAAGGACCAAGATTTTTTAGATATTGCGCACTGTATTCTTTTGTAAAGGTCGCATTTATGTTAAGAGCTTTTTGAAATTGAAAATTAATGGTTCATTTCCGAATTTTCATTAAAATTTGAAAAGTATTCACATATCTCTTATATGTATGTAGACACGTAATTGAAACCTATGGTTTGTATCTCTAAAGGTAGGTAATACAATGTGTTTTAACTTTAAAAAGTAACAGGTCATTAACAAAAACATTTCTGAACAATAATTGCTTTTACCTATCATTTTTTTGACATTAGTTTGTATTTCAAAAGACAAAAAGTTTCACCCCTCTGCCGCTAGATGTTCCTGCATATTAAAAATTCATAGTTTTATGTCACAACACCGTGAAAATTTTTCTTCATTTTTTTTTCATTTTGAATTTCTCGTAGCTTCTTACAGCAAAGTAGCACTAGAAGCGCAAGAAACAACATCTTCATTAGTTCACATCCATTAAATTGAAGATTAGCTCTTAAGTACGTGGATACTCAACCAAAAAAAAGAGTATAAAAGTTGAAATGCTACTGGAGGCGCTGCTTTAGTTTCCATACATTTTTAACTATACAATATAATTGTATTGAAACAATGTTTGGATTTCTTCAGTTTGCAGTTCTCAAACTCCAGGATCTGCTGATTGAGACATAAAACATTAACTAACTTCTTCTCAGAAGCCGGCAAGCATCGGCAACGCATCCAGTATATTAATTAACCTTCCAACAGTGTATAAAAAACTCCCATAATTGATAAAAGTCGATTAACATTATACAATGTAACTTTTACCGCCGATGAAATACTTGCGAGTGTACGATTAAAAAAAAGATTACTTTTTCATAGTCGTTAAAATCTTTTTTTTTAACCTCGTAAACGTGTCAGCGTTTTTGAGGTGTAAATTACGTGTCCTCGTTTTGAAAAAATACATTTTAACAATTTTATGTTTTAAATAAAATCTGCAGTAAAAAACATTAAAAAAATCAATGGCAAACTTCCTGTGTAGCTATGTTATAGCGATATAAACTTATTATTTTAATACACGATGCTGACAGGGGTGAGCTCTTCATAGAGACTCCATAGAGTAGGCAAAAATGCATCAAGTTAATGCAATGCAAAATATACGAACAAAGTTCTATGTATAAAGAAAGGTCAGGCTTCATCGGTCTTGGCTACAAGGGTCCGTAGAAATCAATCACAAAATATCAGTAAGCTTTCTTTTATTTTTAATCTATGAAGTTGAAAAGACATTTTTACATTTTAAGTTCACTCTACACACAGAATGTGGCGTGTGGAACTTATTTATTTTCACATATGAGTAGGCTGGCCTTATCCCAACCTTTCGAGAGGCATGCTCTCATATCTTGTGAAAACTAAGTAAACCTTAACGCCCTTGGTAGGGATCTAACCCTAGCCATCTGGCTTTGAACGCAAGTGTTCTACCAACTGAGCTGTAGACCACTTTACGAGTAGGTATCTCCTTCTCTAATTTTCACTCTGTATAATATAATATTTTACTGAAATTTCAATTTTAAAGACCAAAAAATTTCAACGCTTGGTGATTACGAAAAACCTTTGAATTTCAAGAATAAAATTGTCTTACCAAAGAGGATGTTTTCATTCTCCATATTATGTAAGGAAACTTTCAAATTGACGGTTACTATGTATTTAAAACTAAGGAAGATAATAAATCCTTCGATAAAATCAAATTGGCAAACTAAACAGCCATATTAGATCGAAAGAGCTTTATTTTATACCTACCCAATGTTAGAAAGTCGCATGAATCTTCCTTAGGTTGGTAGTAATGAATTCCACGGATGTTCCATGTTCAAATTTAAATTTGAATCACGCGCCTGCGCTCTAGTATGTGAGTTACAATGGCTGAATATTCTTATGCGTCCAATACACTATCGTCCAACTATTCGCCAACTGTAATCGACTTATGTTAGGGTCGCGTTGATCATCTATAATAATAATAATATTAGGATGATTTATTTGGTGAGCGCTGTTTTTGTGTGTATCACACCTCAAGAGCCCTCTAAATGTTTGCCAATGTTTGCCTATGTTTGCCAATGTTTGTCCACTGACGGTCCACTGACCGTTAGTTTTTATAGACACATCAAAGGGATTTGTCTGCAATATTGTTGAAATACCACAAATGTGATCGTCAAGACATTTTAACAAGATACTATAGTTAATTGTCAGAATGGCGGGAGTTAAATATAACTTCGCTGCACATATGGAGCAACTTCTTGCTCTCAAATTCAATGTCGTCGGAATATTTTTATTCTTTTACGGCCTTTCCTTTACAGTTAGTTCAGGGACATAAAAAAGGCAATCGAAAACAGAATATAAAAATTGGCAGATCTAAAAATTCGGATCCATAACAGCAACGCAAACAATGTTACCATAGAAACCCGATGGACATGCGTCAAGATTTTTTTCCCGTTTTACCGACTACATTGAATACAACCGTTTGAAAAAAATGGTATCTTAGTGACAGCTGTCGACTGTGAATTTAGGTAGAAAAAGCTCCGATTTTTAAGGCCAAGATGAATGTTCAGTGAATTAATTTCAGAGATGTGTGTTGGGGGCACCACGGATTTTATTACAGCGCGCATTACGCATCACTTCATGTCTGTTTGCTGTCCCATTTACTCCCAGCCCAGTTCCCATGGAACGAGAGAGATAAAGAAACGTCTAACAGCTGTTGTCACCGTGAAATAATGTGACGTCACTTATCAGCTGATTGAGTGTCGCCATTTTGAATTTTCTTTGACATTTTATAGAAAGAGCCTATGAACACTTCTCCAATATTGTATGAAAAACAGATAAACCTCCATTTTTCATTAAAAAAAAAACAAATATTATAAACGAGAGGACTTTTTGCATGGTAGTCAGTCAAAAAACAAATAATTACCAGTTAGGTACCTAAGATTTTTGAGAGCTGTTTTTGTTTGAATCACATTTAAAGAGTCCTAGGGGAGCCTATCAAACTGCTTAATTGACTTAAATCTATCGACCAGGCAATGTAACTGTAACTGATCTCTTATTTTTCTGAGGGTGGCCTGGGGTTTTGCATATTTCTACAATTTATACCTCTCTTCATCATTTTATACCTCTTTTAATCGTCTTTAAATCTTTCACTTATTTCATAGACTTCTTTTTGTGCACTTAACCCGTATACATCCCATTTTGTTGCAATTTATCTTTTATCAATCTAATCTTCCTCTGACGTTTTTGATTATGTTATATTTGCAGCTTTTCTATCTGCCGACGTTTCGCTTTCACGAGCAGAAAGCATTCTCAAAAGTCTATCTAAACTCTTGCTCTTTTACCTTTAACACTTCCTGGTTGAGCACTATTCTACCACGATATTCTAATTCCGTTTCAAATCGATTTAATTAAAATGAAAAACGATTATAAACGCAAGAGTTGTGTTTTATTTGATTTATACGAGTCGAGTCAAATCACAAATGCGATCGCTTTAATTGCGTTTTAGGTAGAGGATATTTATTCGCAGTGCAAAGTATGAATATGAAGCATTCAGGGCTTTCTTATAACGCCACAGGTCCATAACTCATGGGTTGGTAGCCGTTTAATGAATACCACGTCTCTATTTCAATGCAGATTATGGCACGGGCTCTCAAACATTCGATACACAGCTCGCCATACTTCCTAACTTTCTTCTAAAGTTACTATTTGCCCATGATGTGCCCCCTCATTTCAAAATGCAACTTTTTTTTCAATTTTACTTTCTCCTGAAATTTTCCCCTTTTTAAAATTGAATGCCCTTCTTATATAACCACATCCCCCCTTTTCAAGCACAACTTTCTCCTAAAATTATGGTGTCATCAAAAAATGTAATTCTCAATTTACATATTTTTTTCAAACTTTCTTTAAGTTTCGATGTCTCTCTTTTTTAAAAAAAAAACAAGCTTCCTCCTTAAATTATGACGTTCCATCTTTTTCAAATTCATTTTTTCCCCAAGGTCACCGCTATCTCACTTTTAAAAGAAATTCAATTTAAAATAAATTGCACAGAATCTGCACTCGACTTTCTTGCAAAAATTAACCCACTGTATGACGTATGTAAAGCTATAATCATCTACCAGCTTATGCAGTTTCAATGAAAATATAATATATCGATAATAAATCAATTTTATTCCACGGCGGTGTGTACCTGCATACCCGTGCGAGTATGGAAATAGCCATATAAATTCTTAAGTGAATAAAAAATATTTGGATGATTTATTTGGTGAGCGCCGTTTTGTGTGAATCACACCTCAAGAGTCCTCTGCGAGGTTGGTCTTCTCTGGAAAAAGCGCCAATTACACAAGAAAGATCCTCGACTCATAGGTTGGTATGAAGCTGATTTCTGTACTGTACTGTACTGTATCCTGCCACCGTTTCATTAGGGGTGGCCGGTACCTCCGCAGATGCGCCTCCACTTTTTGCTGTCATCACCTTTTTCATACATACTCTTCTTTTATTCTCACTCTGCAGGATCCATTCTTTCGCAATCTCACCTATTTGGTCTAAGCATTCTTTCCTCAGCCTTCCCCTTCCACGCTTTCCTCTGACATTTCCTTTGTACACTTTCTTCGTTAGTTGTTCATCATCCATTCTTTCAAGATGTCTGAACCATCTCATCGTACTTTTTTGTACTTTCATTCTCATATTCTCTTTTATACCACACTCGTTCATCACTCAAGCATTACGTACTCTATCACTCAGTGTCTTTCCAGCCATTGCTCTCAGGTAAGCCATTTCAACCGTACTTACATACTTTACTCAGCTCACATTCATTAAGCCTCACTTCCACCAACCAATATGCCATTGTGGACCGCCGATCTCATATTCTTCGTAAGTTTCCTATTCCTTGTAATGCTTCCAATCGTTTCCATTACACTTCTTCCTCTACTAGCGCACTTTTCCAATTATTTCGTCAATTTCGCATTCGACTCAAACTTGCTTCCCAGATAATCAAATTCTTTCACGACCTCCACTCTTTTTTCATTCAGTCTTATCTCAATTTTCTCGTATTTTTCAGTCCTCCCAAAGTGTAAAAAAGAATTCACTTTGTTAATGTCACCCCTGTTTCAAGGAAGGTCGGCAAGAGTTGCAGGTTTTATGTTCATTTGAGATTTGGTTTTAATTTGTAAGTACAAATTCAGCATTCGTAAGCGCGAACTTACACGTACCTATTTGTGGGCATGCATTTCCTATTAGTTTTGAATGTTTATATTTCATTGCAACTTATATTCTAGATTATTATAGATGGTCATTGAACCCTTCTGTATGCAAACTAGGACTTTGTATGGTGGGTAAACTTTTTAGTTATATTTTGAAAAAGTAACGACTGATTATTATTGGTATTTATAAAATTTTAAGAATGGCAGCCTTTTATCTATTTTTAACCCTTTGACTACCAAGAAAATTGCTAATACATTTTGTATGGAAAATTTTCACTTTGTATGGCGGCTATACTTTTGATTCACTTTTTGGAAAAAATAATGATGGCAATATATAGGCTATTATTATTGTTTTACATTTGCGACACATTATTTTTTTATTAACCCTCTAACTGCCGAGAATTTTTCCATTATTTTTTTCTTTTATATGGCAACTCCCTAAACCGAGATTATGATGAAGAAATTATCATAATTATTAGATAGCACTATTATATAAATGGATTCACAAAAAAATTAAGAAAAATCGTCGGAGCCGTTTTTGAGAAAATTGCATTTTAAACTTTCAGCTCTTCGGAAGCCATCTTGAATTTTCAAACAAGTAAAAAAAAAAATGATTACGAATTAAAGTAATAAGCTTGTTCTTTCTATCAAATCTAAAACAAATTTAAATATCTTACATTTTAAAAGGTTTTTGTAATATTTTCGATTTAAAATTTCAGGTCGTGTAAACGGTGCTTTAAATTTATTTTTTCAAAAAAAATTTTTTGTAAATTTGTAGAAATTTATGTTGTCCATAATATTGTATAACATTATATTTTTGTTGACCCCTTAACTTTCGAGAAAATCACAATCGTTTGTTTTTTTCATACGGCAGCCCATAGACACAGATTAGTAAGAGTGTTGCCATAACTAATTTATTAAGTTAAAAATTAATTAGTGGCAACTCTGAAAATTTAAGAAAAATTCTTGGAGCCGTTTTTGAGAAAAGTGCAATTTTATGTTTTTTTTGTATGGCAGCCATCTTGAACTTTCAAGTTGGTGTAATGCCATGTTATTCATACTTAATACATGTCCAAAAAAGTTGATAAAGCCAAAATTTGGTATCTCTAGGTCTTATACTTTGGAAAGTGACACACACACATACATACATACATACATACATACAGACGGACGTTTTTGAAAGATAGTGTTTTTTGGCATGTCCTGCACCAGGACAACTCATTTCCGTGAAAACCTCGAAAAAATTTTTTCACGCCAAATCATAACTTTCTTTTATAGCCTTCGGCTATAGCAAGAAAGTAAAAAAAATAACCACGGGTGAATTATCCATGAAGGCAAAACTATGCAACTAAAGTTATCAACTGTGTTTCATGTCTAAGTGAAAATAAAATTCTCCAGTTTATTCTTACAGTTTGTTCTTCAAGGTGTCAAATTATTTATTCTTGTTTTTATTAGCTTTTATGTGACGTGTGACTGTTTGATCCCTTTTAATATATTTTTCTCTTGTGGAAAAAAATATTTGATTGATCTGAAATAATTCTTCAAAAAATAAATACTTACTTCAAAGGGTATTTTCATAGTAAAAAAAAAGTCACTCTAGGAATACACGAACCCTTAAAAATGTGATCCAACGGAACTTTCTCCTAAAGTAATATCGCTTAGAGAGCGCGCCCCACCGGTTGGGAGCCTTAATATTACAGAATGCATTTGTGTGCCTTGCGTACGTGTGCATAAGGTCGTTAATCGAATACTAATGACCTGCGATGTTGTACCGCAAGACGTCGCTTTCTCAACATTCATTTCGCAAATTGATAAATCCAATTATGCACTGTTACTGTGGCGTTTGACCGGGCTACACTGAAGGTGGTGCAATCTTATTTAAAATGAAAATCCGAGAATAACCGCATTAAAAGCTCTAAAGTATTAAACATGTGTAAAAAGCTTTTATTTGTTTTGGTTTGCATTGTTTATTTACATAGAATGACTTCGGCTTAAATTAAAAAAATAGATTTTGATTCTCGTCTGGCAAACGTATTGTTTGTCTTATCTCCAACAGAGGTAATTTCACATGGGCAATGTTTGTATGTGTACTGGACCAATGTGTCTTATAAAAACTGGAAATTGATTTTGAAAATATTTAAAATAACTACGTGTTTTGCATGTTTTTCTTAGCTCAGGTTGTGTAGAAAGTGTTTTTTAAGACATTTTAATTCAGAGCACAGATTTAAAAAAAAAAGGTAGATAGGACAAACCAGCACTGAACGGACGAAACTTGTATGTGATTAAGATGCTCAGCAACCAATTACAAAGTATTTATTTGCCTTGTACGTCACAATCTTATTGTTTATAGAATTTCTGTAGAGTCTATCACTCACACATTTCTACTTGACGTAAAGAACATTTTCCAACTTTTTAGTTGTTACAATTTAATCCGCATCAGAATTAAATGCAAGTTAATTTTTTTGATAGCGTTGCAGCAATTATTTAAGAATTGTTTTATGGCGGCAGTTGGTGCACCTTCCACGCAATGGCGTCGGCATTTCACTTGCGGGAACCAACAAAGTATCGTAACGAAGAATTAAATGGAGGACGCGCGGCCGTAAACCCTTTACTGCGCTCATCCTCATCTTAAGTCCTATTATCCGGCACTGAAAACGCAATTTCACTGAATAAACTCCCATTTAAATACAGATTACAACTTTAATTGCCCGTTTTACTGGCGCACTCTTAATATTCTACTGATTCTATGGTGCGGGTGTTTCAAATTTAGCTTAGCTACGTTATACTGAATGCAATTTTAATTAGAAGGTGACTTTTAAGATGTTACAGAGATGGAGAATCTGAGAAGAGTGACAGGAAAAATTCGACAATGAAAGAAAGTAGGTACGGATTAAAAATGGATGTAAAGTATTTAGAAGACGATGTGATATGAGAAAGGTACAAGATAACATAATGGCATGTTGTGAACATTTGAAAAGAATGGATGATGAAGGCTTTACAAAGAGTTTATAATATGAGAGGCAAGAGGAAAATGTATGAAAGAAGTAAAGTATGTGAATGAACTGAGTGAAATACATAAGAATTGGAATAAGTAGAGCAGACTCTGCAGAGGTTTTATGCATCACTAATGGAACAACGACAGCTTTACAGTAACAATTACTTCAGGTGACGTCATGCGAGTGTCTTTTATTTCTACGTTACCTACTCCATATTTTCCTTAAGTATTTTAAGCATCTATAATCATGATGTTGTTGTTCTTGTTCCAGATGTCGGCAGGGTTGGCAGGGAGACTTGTGTGACCAGTGCAAGCCCTACCCTGGATGCAAGCACGGCTACTGCAACGGCTCCTCCTGGCAGTGCATCTGCGACACCAACTGGGGTGGCATCCTCTGTGATCAAGGTAAGAGAAGAAACCAGTACCTTAAAGGCCCGGATTAAGGGGGTCTTGAGCCGGGCGACCAAACAAGGGCCACCACGCTCAGGGGGCCCCAAATTGCCAAAAAAAAAAAAAAAATTCAGTGCCCAGGTTTTTGCGGGCATTTGTGACCAAGAGGCCCCCGATTACAGAGTTAATATAAATAAGTTTAAATGAAGTATACAGGGGAAGAACAAGGAATGTCAGTTGAAGAAAATTTTAAGTAAATAAAAATTATAAATTTGAAAGTCTATGTTTCTCATGGCCTGTTACAAGGAACCGAAAATATCGCCATAAGCTGTGTTATCGACTGTTATTGCATTACAAATTGCAGAGCTTTAAATACACACAGATGCCACTAGAAAGCATTAGTAGATTGTTTTCTTATTTTTGCTCACATTCCTTGTATTTCCCTTGTAGTCTTCACAATGCATTACAACAAAAATATGTTTGCAGCTCAAGTGTTATGAAGTTACCAAAGGCTAAAAAATATTGTATAGAAGACATTTTAATTTCTTTTTTTCGTAAAATATGTGCATGTTTGGCGATGTGACAAAAAATGGGGGGGAAAGGGAGGGGGCATATAGGGTACCCCGAGTTTTTCCCCGCACCAGGGCTCCCAGAGGGTTTAATCCTGTCCTGAGTACCTATGTGTATGAAGGACCCACAGCACATAGACCGTTTATATTTTTACAAGTAGTAGAAGACCTTTCCGTGAACTTAAAAATAACTCCACAACAAAAAAATGCTAGGTCAGAGGTTTTTTTCATTACTCTAAAAGTAAGTATTCGATATGTTAATGAAGTTAATAATTCGCCTCAGGTGTCACTCATTGTGGGATTGTTACAAGATAATGAGGATAGTGAGAAATAAAAAGTAAATATTATAGACACAGAGTATTATTACTGCGAATGCAGCTTGCTTGGAAAAAAG
The DNA here is from genome assembly GCA_951799405.1 of Agapetus fuscipes. Taxonomy (NCBI): domain Eukaryota; kingdom Metazoa; phylum Arthropoda; class Insecta; order Trichoptera; family Glossosomatidae; genus Agapetus; species Agapetus fuscipes. The sequence goes on from OX637349.1 coordinate 7,780,666, forward strand.
CAGCCCGGCAAAATCTCTCAAAGGCGGAGAAATCAGAATTGAAAGCAACAAAAAAATGATAGAAGTTCAATAAAAGGTAGTGCAAATTTGAAAGTTTTCAGTTTTGAACAGTTTTCAAACGGACACCAATGCAACTGAGTTGCACATATACTGTAATTTCTTACAGCTTTGATCCCGAAGAGGTCGCACGCGGGGAGTGAAATCTATTCGTCGCAGGTAAAAATAAATATCAAAAACCAAAATAAAATGTATTCGTTGAAAGATAAGATAGTAATTAGAAGATGAAAAATTACTTTTAATAAATTAACGTGTAATAAATTTTTGGTACTGGAATAAATGATATATTTTACTATAATTTTTAGTACAGACGGAAGCAGTTGCAAGATAAAATGTACGACCAGTTTCCTGTCTGCTGTAAATTTTTCAACAAAAATCGAGAGTTGGCCTTTCCAATTCATTAAGTTTTGATGGAAGTCGATTAATTCTCTGGTTTCTGAGACAAATGACTTGTTTATAGGCATTCTGAGTCAAACTGGGCATTTCGTTTAATTTTTGTAATAAATTATGGGAAACAAATTATCTGTCTGCGATATCGTAATCATTATTTATAAATGGTAACGATCGTTGATAAAAAAAACAGTAAAATGAGAGTAGCGACTCTAGAATAGGTCAAGTAGATAATACGTATCTTAGTGCTTGCTTATCTTATGTCAATCAGAGGTAATTTCACATTAGCAATGTTTGTATGTGTACTGGACTAATGTGTCTTATGAAAACTGAAAATAGATTCAAAACAAATTCCACATTATCGTGTTTTACGTTTTTTCTTAGCTCAGATGGGGGAGAATGCGATTTGTAAGACACTTTTATTGACAGGTCATCTTTGATTCAAACGGTCTATAAGCCAAACAAGCACTAAGGGGACGAATAGTAAAGAGACGAAGTTTGGGGAGGTCTTATATGTTTAATTGGTGAAGACATGTGTGGACTATTTTCCAGGATCTGTTGATGGCTTCTTTAAGACATAAGCGAAACGTCCGGAAGGTCCATCTCCAGTGGGTTAAGGCAACATACCCCTGAAGTTGTAACAGCCGGCCGTAAAAAAGAAGCTCTATTTCGTGTAATGTTGAAATGAGTTTGTCGTCCATTAAAAATTTTAGGATTAAATCGGAACAAAGCTTCAAATTTTAAATTTCTCGGCGGACATACGTCACAGCTCTTGGTGACTAAGATCCTTTTTCCTATTTTCATTGCCAACCAGCTACATTTTTTTCACCAGTTCATTAAATTGAATATTCAAATTTCTACCTTATCGATACGTTAGAGATTAAACTGAATAAGTGACGTTTCTCAGATGAATGCACCTTTTTCCCTACTTTCGAGAGAAAAAACAATGAAAAGTGTCAAATTCCTGTAGGTAGGTAGTTTAAAAGTTTTTCATGAGCACTGCATTATAATTAGTTCACTTACTATAAGAAGTTACTCACAAGAAAATGTTTTATCCGCGATTTCTCAAATCAATGAAACAGCACTTATTCAGTTTTACGTTTAAGGTGGAGATATTAAACTGTTTCCACCTGTAGTATCACACTTTACTACATGGTAAACCGTAACATTATTGTTCATGAATGAACTATTTTGTATCCAAATAGGCTTTGATTAAGACATTAGACCTAAATAGCGCTTCTATCCCACCAAATACAGGATCAACAACCAAATCCGTAAAGCCAGCTTACGGGGACATATCTAGTATTGTACTCTACGTTGTAACTCAACTATAACCAAAACGTATTGAAACTACAGCAGCATATCTAGTGAGCGTTTTAGTTTTTATAGTTTTTTGGTACGACTGAGTTTAAACGTGATGTCATATACTAGGGATACGTAGTATACATAACCGGAATCTCTCACAGCATGTCGGATTATGTTAAACAGGCATTGTATGGGTAGTCGCCATTGTGGACAGCGCACGGCTAACAATGTGTGATGTAATCGTTTAGTATGAAAGTTATTGTAGAATTTATCCATTCAATTTTGTAACGGTGGCTCTGCACTTACTGTGTAAGGAAGTCTATACTGAAGAAAGGTAATTGTCAATTGTGATTTTATTGAGACATTAAATATCATGTTTATGAGAGGTAGCAGTCAAGTAGTTATCGCCTCTAAATTGCTATAGAGAAAACATATATATAGAGAAAACATACATACTTGACGTTTCGTTGGCTTTTTATCCAACATCATCAGGAGTACCTACATCATTATTCGGCGGAGGGCAATCAGTTCATTTTTACCCTCCACCGAACAAGAATGTGTCTCGATGGTGTTGGATAACAAGCCAACGAAACGTCGAGAACACTAAGATTCTCCACTAACGGTTTATAAATATACGGCTATTTTATTTATTTTAATAATTTGACAAATAGGAACAGTATTGTTGATTTTAGGCTTGCACAGAGCAAGGCAGAGGCGACATCTCAATCCAAGAAAATATTTTTTGCCCTACTTAATATCTGATGATTTGAGGAAATTCCACATCTAGAGCAAAGCTATCCTCTTGAGAAAGAAGAAGTAAGAAGTTGAAAAACAAAAATAGAAATTGTGATTAGAATACCTACCACATAGAAAAACCCAACTGTTATACAATTGTAAAAAAAACATTATGATTTATTTATTTAGAATATTTCTCCGGCGTAGCTTCCTCACATGATCACAGATGTGGTTTCAATAAAAAGCAAATAAAGCTGACAGCTCTTGCCAATGCTACCCACGAGGAGAGAACAAGGCCAGAGGAACCCCAAGGGTCTGTCCCAGGTCCCGTGAGGGGGCGCACGAAGACCCCCTAAAAAATCTGGAATGTTCTGGACTAAATTATCATCATATTGTATTCATTCAACGAATCTGTTGTTAGCAATTTTTCGCAATGCAAACGCAACTAAGCTGCACGTATAGTGCGACTTCTTACGGTATTTTCCCTGAAAGGGTAGCAGTGTTTATTTATCAATTACTCTGTGGTTAACGCTTTCAACTTTTCAATAAAACACCGCGTTTGACTTTATTGTGTGTGTCTAAGCTACAAATTATAGACAACTTCTTACAGTATTTGCATGTGTAGTTTTCTTGCTTGGACACATGAAACACCTGGGATGCTGTGATATTAATAACCATCATATTGTTTTCATTATATAGAACAGTTGTTAGTCAGTCTGAGTTTCGAATGAATTTAATGTTCAGTTTCTCATGTCGTTCAATTAACACTGCGGTTGATAGATCAGTTGAAAGAACACTCGTGTTCAATCCCAGATGGCTAGGGCTTGATTCCCTTCGAGGGTGTCAGACATGATTACCCCTTTCGGTGTGTTCTTCTAAGCCATATTATACGAGTAGTAACTTAACATTCACAAGATATTAATGTCTACTTTTTCAGAAGCAGGGAAACCCTCTGCAATATGTTATCTTCTCATTTTTACAATTTTTTTACAAAAAAATTGCTAAACTATCACTGTCAAATTTATTGTCATTCGGACAGAACAACGTCTGTCAGGTCAGCTAGTACATAAATGAATATTGGGAGGATTTTCTCGGTGAGTGCAATTTTCAATGAAACTTCAAGAGCCCTCTGCAAGCTTATTCGTTCACATAGAAAGCGCCAATTTTAAGCAACACCCAATTGTTGTAAGGCTGTACGGGCATTTACTTATATTTAAACAAATTACCTTGATTTAAGAATTCCATCTACTCTAAACCTCTCATTTCAGTAAGACTCTCTTACAGTTTTACTAAGGCCGCAAAGTTTAAAACATATGTATAAAAAACGGATTTGTTTACAAATGCCGTCTTAATGTTTTTAATTAAAGTCTTTACTTAATTTTGTAGAACTATTTTTTTTTATTAAAACACATTTTATTTTCACTCAATTTATTACTAACGTTTTCGATGTCTCACGATCATCGCGTTTTAATAGAATTGTTTTAGTTCTATCAAATTAAGTAAACATGAGATCACATATAAAATGAGTTTTTACAGTGTTAATACACAAACCGTACAAAATATTGTTGCAACTTCGAGTACAGGCGCTCGTACACACATAGGTACATCAAAATGACTACACACACCAATGCACGTAGTATAGAATCATCTAGCAGGCCCTGGTAGTGTGCGTAAATATTCTGGTGACGGAATAGTCCAGAAATTGGGAGAAAGATCTCTCCGTTCTACCATATAAGGGGTCAAAATGGTAGGACAGGAAGCAGTTGCAATAAATCCCTTTTCTAAATAACACATACGTACACCAGTGACTCTCAAGTGTGAATAAATTTTACATTGTAAAAATAAATTGTGAAAAATAAATTCTTGAAAAATAAACTCCGGCATTTTAATTAAAAATAATCCAACATAGAACGTAACAATATAAATAAAAGTAATTGTTAATATCGTAAACGACAAGAGTAATAATAATTGTATCCTATAATATACACTTGCCATAAAAAACAGATCAATAACAATTCAAAATCGTTCAATTTCACGCGCCATCCAGTGACAAAGGTCTAAAAAACCGCGGCATTGTACCTCAGTTAGATATTTATGGGTCTCTGAGGCTCCCCTGCCATGTATAATTATAAACCTAGGGGTGGAGTTTGGCAGGGTGCGCGGTAAACCTCCCAGAGAATTTGCAAACGTAACGCCGTGTTTTGTCAAATAGAAAACTCTATTCCCTAATGGGATCTTTTTTACTACTGAATTCAGTCATTCCGAACCTTTGGTATAATTTCTATTTTACAAATTCTGAAATGAATATCTATCATCTAAGCTGCAAAGATATAGATATATTACATTTAGGATTCACATTAAATGCATTCTCATGATATCCCTACTTAGTTAATTATTTTTTTTATTTTTAGATAAGTTTAAGATTTTGTGTATTGACATTGCGAAGATTCATTTGAAATTAATAAAGCAAAAATAAAAGTAAAGTTTTTCATTTTATAATTTTTAGGATTAATTCAAATTAAACACGGTTTAGGTACTTTCACTTATATAATTTATTTAAAAAGTTTAAAATTTTTACAAAAATTTACTTACGTTTTCGACCTTATAGGACATAGGTCATCATCATGTTATCCTTTATTATATTACTCCAGACCGTCGTCTTTCGCTTTGACATTCGATTTTCAAAATTAATGCCATCACAACAGATGAAAAACGTTCGCGATAAAGAAAAATAAAATTTTGTATATATGCTGCAAAACAGTACCTTTCATGTATGTGTTTGAGAAACACACTCCAATACACTATAACTTCTTTCAATATTTACAAAAAAATTTTTTTTTTCGAAAAACAGTAGTTTTTAGTAGAAGTAATCATAATTTCTGAAAAAAATATTTTTTAAAAAGCCGCTTCATTTTTTTAACCCTCTTTTTGTTTTGTATGGAAATGTTAGAAAATGTATGCAAAATGTAAGAAGACTAAATAGACATCTAGCGGCAAAATTCGAAAGTCTTTTTTTTTTTACGATATTTTTTTTTTATTTGATACAAATCAAAAAAACAACAAACAAAAAAAAATTAAAATGGATTTAAATCTGTAATCTTAGTTGCAAAGATATATTACAGCATTCTCACAAGCAGACACTTATAAGTTCACACTTACACATGTCTCATATGGACCATAAAAACCCAATATAAGGATATTATGTCGGTTTACAGATACAATAATATAATCTATAATATATAATCTAAGTTGCAGTGATATATTCATTCACAGCTCTCAAATGCATACCCATAAACAAACACGTGTAGTTCGCGCTTACAAATGCTGAATGTGTACTTACAAATAAAATCCAAACCTCAAATGAACATAAGCCCTACAACTTTTGCCAACCTTCCCTGACACAGAGGTCTATAATCTAAGTTGCTAGGATATATATGGATTTGAAGCTCATATACAATGCATGCCCACAAACAAACTTTTGCCTGTAACTTTTGCCAACCTTCCCTGGAACAGGGGTCTAATCTAATTTAATCTAAGCTGCAAAGATACATGTCATTTAAGATTTATATAAATGCATTCCCACAAGCAGACATGTATAATTTCGCGCTAACACATGCCGCATGTGGACCTACAATATAAAAACCTTATCTCAAATGAACATAAGCCCTGCAACTCTTGCCGTCGTTCCCTGAAACAGGGGTGACATTGGCAAAGTGAACCATTTTTACAGCATGGGTGGTCAGCCGCATACTAACCTATAAGTCCAGGAACATACACGACAAATTACATTTTTTAAATCAACAAATAATAATATGGATGGACATGAAAACTAAAAACAAAACCAATTCCCATTTAATTTAAATGTTAAGTCTAAGTTTACTTTATTTTAATTTGGATTTGTTATGTGTATAAGTAATTAAGAATTTTTGTACATCATTTATATTTTTTTGTGCTCCTTGATTGTTGGTTTGAGGCTGACCCCCTGTGCTGTAAAAATCGGTTCACTTTTGCCAATGCCACCGCGGTTCAGGGAACGGCGGCAGGAGTTGCAAGGTTTATGTTCACGTGAGGTTTTGTTTATTTGTATGCACACATGCAAAATGTGTAGGCGCAAACCTACATGTGCCTGTCTGTGGGCATGCATTTAATATGAGTCTTAAATGTTTACATATCTTTGCAGCTTAGATTATAGATTATAGATAGATAGCCGCCAACATTACAGACCAACCGCCATTTCTTTCTGTCCTTACATACTTCTTACATTTCCTCCAGAGTCATAACCTTCTTCATACAGGCTCTTCTTTTGTTGGGTGACATTGGCAAAGTGCAACATTTTTTAACAGTTTGGGTGGTCAGCCTCATACCAACATATAAGTCAAGGACTATAATGGAGCAAATTAAAACCGGTTTCTTTTTTATTTGCTTTTAGTTTTCTTTCTTTTGTTAAAAGACTTAAAAAAAATTGTTACAAAACTGCATTTTTTATTTTATATATTTTCTTATATAACAAGTTTAACCCAAGAAAACTATGAGCAATATACACATTGCCTAATGTTAAGGGGTTGGGCTGCGTAGCAGCCAGGGGCGGAGCCCCTAGTCATCGTTAGGATTACGTAGGATAAAGTTTATCTTCACGTATTGAACTTAATATCTTGAGCGCTTGCGGAGTGTAAGCACACGTTGTTGATCATATTGATCTCATGAAATTAGTTTGTTTTATTTGCTATTTAGATAGTTCAGACATCTAGATAGAATGAATGATGACGGCTGACAGTAAAAAAACAAGACTATGCAAGTAGGAGAGACCTAAACAGGAATATGAGAGTGAAAATATAAAGGAGTACAGTGAGATGATTAAGGGTTCATCTAGAAAGAATATGAACCCGAAGTGAAGACCGAAGAAAGAATGTATAGATAAAATAAGTGAGATTCCAAAGAACTGGAATCTTCAGAGTGAGAAAAAGAAAAGGACATGAATAAAGAAGTGCGCAAGGACAGAAAAAAATGCAGACATATTTGCGAGGGAACTGCGCAACCTTAGCGGAATGACATTTAGATTTGCATTAATGCTGTTTTTCTTTACTTGATTTATAAATAAAATGTTTGATATCACTGCTAGAATAACCTAGATTAATTCAGTGCTTATGTGGTATTTAATAGCTTCAGTTTAGAAAGCAGGGGGTAGCTCAGTACCCCTAGCACAAAGCATCACGTTTTAACTAAACCAAAACGTTGACACACAAAAAAAGGTAAATAAAACAGCGTTACTATTGAACGTTTCAGTTTTCATACATTTTTGGTAAAACTAAAGTTGAATTTAAGCGCAAAGTTGTATACTAGGGTACAGGGTGCGTACAATAATACTTAAACGACCATCGGGGTGTTTTTTAAGGACAGATACATAACAGGAGTACACCCTTGTAATTCCACACAGAATGTCACCAAAAAATATAAATTGTTTTAACAATGGAGCACTCGTATGACATGATAATATTTCAAGTTGATATTTTATGTATCTTTTGTGAAAGAGTTAAATTTAAAATGAAACTCATTAAAGTCATATCTACTACTAGATCAATACATCTACAAAATAGTAACCTCAGTTTTAAACTCTGAACAGTTTTTAGGGTTGTCACTTAGGCAAGGATATTTTTTTCTTATGCTCCGTACGTTCCGTCATCATTTCGGACATTCCTCTTTCTTTCCAGTATGTCATTTCTACGCTACATACTTAACTTAGTTCGTTTCCATTCAACATCTATGTCTCACTTCCATACATTAGAATCAGTAGCAATGTACTGCCAGTCTTATATCCCTTGCAAAAATAGAAAACTAGTTACCATTTCAGCCGTCATAAGGATCGATAAATTTCGCCTACTCTATCTTATTATACAAGGAAAGTTTGAGGAAAGAAGGACCTAAGGGTCCCAAAGGACATCGTTCTTAAGAACCTATGAACCAATGAAGTCTAAAACAAAATCATATTTTTCGTTTAAAATATTACTAGACAAATATATTGAAATAATTTAATCGCATTAGCAATTGAAATCATCCGTTCAATAGAGTGCATCCAAATTTGGGTTCAATTCATAGAAGTAACCGATATGTGCAATAGACCCCCACCTTTCCATAGCCTATCTACCCCTAAAAAATGCACCCTAATCATCTAAGAGGATTTGTTAATTGTTAAAACATAATATATGGGAGGCATTAGCTACCTATATCCATATCGTACATCTGCCATAAAATAATCCAACTACCCAAAAAAATATTGAATACTAAAACGCTCTCTAGAAGGGCTGTTAAATTCTCTATTAATTTTTGGTATACGCTGTGGTTAAGTTAGAACGTTAGGTTTGTTACTTGGGGTAGTGGATATATTTTTTTCAAGTGACTATGCGATAGATCCACTTGCACAAATGTTGTAAAAAATACCCCGACAAGTGTTGCATCAATCATGTTGCCATTGTTAACGCAGAATAGTGTTTTTTTTATTCAATGCTGGCAATTTTGCAAGGTTAATGCTTTTGGTATGCAGTGTATTTGATATGAGTTTAACATTCAAATATTGAAAGTAATACTTGGCCAAGTACTTCTGTATCTTTTTCTTCCTCTTCCTGTGCCTCTACAGTGAAGATTTGCGATTTGTACATTCAATAGTGCGGCATGAGAGAGATATTGTGCTGTTGAACCAAGAAATTATTCTTTGACCTGGAGCTTGTCTTCCTTCAACTCTTCCCTATATGATGAGATATAGGAGTGAATATTTTTCATTTCTCATCATGTGACCAAAATAAACAAGCGTTTACCTTGATGGGCATCGGGAGTTCGGTTCTGGTATTCATCGGAGAAAGAACCTCGGCATTTATCACTCGACCCATCCGTAATTTTTTTAGTATCCGACGGTAGAACTACATTTCAAAGACAGTAATTGTGTGTGTAAGTGTCCACGTACAACCAGAAAGATGTAGCATCTCTCCATACGCAGACGTAAATCTAGTTTTAAGTTTATGTAGTTAAATTTTTCATTTTTATTAATGCTGCTCTTGCTTGTTCTTTTCGGTTTTTTTATTTTCTTGGATCAAATTGAGTGAACATCATCGATATTTAAGACTGCTCATCTTTTTAATTTTTTCACCGTTCAAAAGCAGCTTTAAAGTCGGACCTCTTTGTTTTGTTATAATCATAACCTTGCTGTTTCTCTGTTGTACCTTCTTAGTTGTTTTCTAACAAAAGTCTAACGATATCCTCCGTGTATTCTTGCAGATTTGAACTACTGCGGCACCCACGAGCCCTGCAGCAATGGCGGCACCTGTGAGAACACCGCTCCCGATCAGTTCCGCTGCTCTTGCTTAGAAGGATTCTCCGGCGCGGGCTGCGAGGTTGTGGACAACCCTTGCGCGCCTGCGCCCTGCCTCCACGGTGGTCTCTGCATGCGCACCCCGCAGGGCTTCTCGTGCGCCTGCGCGCCGGGCTGGACAGGCGACACGTGCGAGACAAGTAAGTTAATGATAATGATGGCACATTGTTCATCCTTCTCTTGAGGTCATCAACTGTCTTTGACCCTCGGACAACGGATTGGCAACCGATTTCAGGTACTGGGACCAGCTACTGCAAACGCATGGTCTCCATAGACTGCTGGTCTTCCTTATAGGCTGATTCACAAAGATTTCTGCTCTGTTTTCTGCCCATTATAGATTTTAACTGCATTTCGTTCATGTACGATGTTTTGTATTTAATGTGTGTGTGTGTGTGTTTTAAGTAGATTAATGTGTGCATGAGTGTTGCATGGTTTTGTAGCTGTTTTAGTAAAAAACCTTACCTACAAAAGTAGGAAGTACATTTTTAAACTACCAGCTATCAGTTCTCAAAAGAGTCCAAGACCCAACGCAACTAAGCTGCATATAGAATGCAAATGTTTACTGCGTTGTGCCCGTGCACTCGCATGAGGATTGTTGAACCTTTTTATTTTCATAGGTAAAGGGGCCACGATGTAGCCTTTCACCAACCTCTTCATTTGACGTAGGGTTTTTTTATTCTCATTTCTTGTGAAGGCTGACTAAAACTCGCCAGTATTATTATGTTAGGTTTGAAAATCACCCTTGTGTGAATCCTAGTACTCTAGCTTGGAACGCCAGAATTCTACAGCTAAGCTATCGACCGGAATAAATTTTATTGATAAAAATATAAATAATATTTCACTATCAAAAACGCAAGTCCAATAATAAATATGTGAACCTTGGTGACAGGTTCTAAATAGGCATGAGTATTGGTGAAAATACGAGTAGCTGTTTTTTCAAATCTATTTGGAAAAACTGGGAAAATAATACAACTACAAGCCGTTACCAATATATCGAGACCTTAAACATAAAACTGAATAAGTGACAAATTAAACTAACATGGGTTTCTCAGATAAAGGCACTTTCTTTCCTATTTTCTATGAGAGAAAGACTAAATGGGAAAATCCTGTAGCTTAGAAGTTTGTCATGATCACTGCTTTAAATAAGTTCACCTACTATGAGAAGTTACACGCAAGAAAATGATTTATCCACGATTTCTCAAATAAGTGAATCAGCACTCGTTGCGTTTTACCTGTAAGGTGGCGATATATTGAAACTTTACAAAGAAATTTAATTTAAAAAAACCTGCTTACGTCATAGCTTGTACACTTGTAAGTAGAGTCTCGAGTTGACAATAATTCCCCGTACAAATCCATCAGTAATGTAAGCCGGCGGGGGAAGCGGTGCAAGAGGTGCAAGAGGTGCAAGAGGTAGCCCGGCCGAGGCAGGTTGATCAAACAAACAACCAGAATGGATGACCACACTCCATACACAAGAATAATATGGCGGGCAAACAGAGGGAACCTCGGCGCGCGCGGGACAGTCAATGTTTAGCTTGTGGTCACTGCTTCTCAAGGAAAAAACAGCTTCTTATGGAACAAACAGATTGATAAAAAATGAAGATCATGCATTAAGAAAGTAATGAATGTTGAGGAGATGAAAGAAGTGTTCAAGGACAGAGTAAAAGTGGAGACACATCTGCGGAGGTACTGGTCAACCCTAGCGTTCAATTTTTCATGGATGCTAAATTTTGCGTTTTTGCTGTGTCCCCACCAATCTAACGAATGTTTCACATTTATGAATGATGACGAATCAGTTAACATTTTTCATTGGGGACGTCTCGTGACAATGTCATTCCAAAGGCGCTCCAAAATATTTGAGGAACAGATCACTTTTGAGATGTCTCTTCAAATGACTGCTGTTGGCTATTTCTCAAATCACAGGTGGCAGTCGGTTCCATGCCTTAAGATTTGCCACCGCAATAGCACGCTAACCAAACTCTGTTACAGACTTGCGCAAAGGCTCATTTATTAATGTTCTGACTCCACTTTCCGCAGTCAATTAAGTCGATTGTCTGCTATTCAAGCCAGTTGCATCTGAACAGTCCCTTTTTCGTTTTCCTAGTGATATCGAAACACCGAAATCAAGCGCCTGATGGGGCCTTTTCTAACGCTAGTCATTTTCGATCGTAGACATTTTGCTCAAAAACCAAAAGTTTTACCAAATGAGCTATCAATCTGACATACCTATCTTCCAGTCTATAGATCATATTGTACCATCTTATTCTAAGGAATGGACTCAACACCACTTTGTATTTAGTTTTTATTTGGCCGGCAAAGTCACTCTTGTTAACTACGATCCGTAATGGCCAAAATCAAAATATTTTTTCCTTTTCGCTAGCAACCCGGCCACAATTTTGTACGTGTCAATTCATGTGCGGCGGACCTAATTCTGCGAGAATATTTTTATATTGAAAAGTTTGACGGCCTGCGTGTGAAATGTAAATATGATCTGTGGACCCGTGGTGCTGATGGAAAGATTTCAAAAATATTTGGTAGACAGCGCTGTGTAATCCGTCTCGGCATCCTCATACCACACTTACTATAATATGTTCACTGTGAGCTCATGTAAAATACATGAAACTAACAAGTATGTACTTACATTTTACAAATATGGGGAAAACCAACTTGACAATATATTTTTATACCAAAAATTCGTCACATTATAATTATTTATGATTTAACAACACTTTGGTAGTACTGAATAGTAAAAACATTAGTTGTATAAATACGCATATCATTAATGGGAGTGCAGTCTATAAGAAAAGTCATTTTTAGGAGTCTAAGCAGTTGCATCAACTGAACATCACATCATGAAGGAGACCATCCTAGAAATGGGAAAAACGATTCAAAGTTCAATCTCTGATAGACCACGGCAATAGGTCTTAGATATTCTTCAGTATTCATTTGTTCTGGAAAACAATACAAATCAAAATCACAGAAAATTTAAGTCATGGATGGAATTTTAACATCCTCTTAAGGCTGTGGTTATTGTTAATGAATTCGTCCCTTTTCCTGGTAATATAGAAATATAGATATCGTATCTCTGAAAGATTATTATTGATTTCCTTGTCTCGTCTGATGACATTTCAGACTGGCTTGAACATATGAGTCAATAGACGATTGATTTGAATAAATAATATGCATGAAAGGCACAACCAAACTCGTGCTTATATATTTGAATCAATGTGTATTTTAAGCAAATAAATAATCGATAAACTGTATCAGCTTAACAGAAATGTAAGCCTCTGTCTAAGCTGTCTGTGATTCTCACTCAGGTGGAAGATATCAACCGAGGAGGAGATCTCATTGAGCTTATCCATTGTCCTCCCTACAGCCATAACCTTTGGCAGAGTTCGGCATGTTGGGAGTAACAATAGTCTATGCTCACATTGTCTACAATAATTGACTGGAACATAAATACCAACTACTTCCAGAATAGTCAATATCTACTCACGTTGCCTACAATACGTTCCTGGATGATACAGACTAACTTACACCGAATAACAAATTCCAAATCCCGCGGACGAATTAAGCAGACAAAATGAACTATCAGAAGTTCATTCATGATCTTATTTAAAAGAATAATAAAAAGATGGAAACGAAGTTAAGGTAACAGCTTCATCTTCAAATTTGTCTATGTAAATTCCAGAGGTCTAGGACTATCCAATTTCTGTCACTCCACCACGAAATCCCATAGGGCCTCTGCACCTGCGCGCTCCTCTGTTTGTTTAGATGTTTTCAAACAAAACAAACCTCACTTAGAGCTCCCAGAATTCTGTTTACCAAAAAATCCTCGAGAGGCCTCTAAAAAGACCATTTTCAAAAAAAAAAACTCGAGGACCCTTAGACAGGGAGGTCTTTGTAAATCGATTAAGGTACGGCTCGAGAGCGAAAAAAAGAAACCAAAAAAAAAAAAATGTAAACTAGAAATGACCTCCGTTATATCTTGTAAAAATATACCTCTTATACAGCCTTCGAGAAGGTTAGGTGCAGTACCGGCTTGTTTTGTTTGTGGTCTATTTTTTATAAACCCATTTTATTTACTCAGTCTTCAAATTGTTTTTTAAAAAAGGATATGAAAATCATTTGTTTTGAAGCAAAAAGAATTGTTTTTGATTGACAGTTATTCCAAAGTGAAGACATTCACAGGTTTTGTCTGATTTGTACAATTTGATTCCATGTATTGGATGCCACAGCTCTAAACAGGGAGTCGGTACTCTTGTTAATCCATATGGCTATGTTTTTTAACCACATTTTTTTTAAATGTCTTTATTTTTATAAAAAGTGTATACTTTATGTACCATATTTAACATGTATTATTTTGTATGAATGTACGTATTTGAATGTTGCATATTATAAATCATGCTTTTATAAACTTCTCCAAAAGAGTTCAAATACTCGTTTTTTAAAGAGTTTTTTGTGTCTTTCTTTATTTAATCTTTCCTTGGATGCTTCTATAGAGTAGTTGGTATTTCTCATTCCCAATTTAGCATCATGTCGCAGCTCACCAAGCTACTCATTAATTTACTGAACAAACATATTTATGTCGTTTTCGAGAAAAAATCCAAAATTCGCGTCTTTATCCCTGTAGGTACGACTCACTTCATGTTTATACTAGTAAATGGCAGTTTCCGGCAGCAACGTTTTGAAAGCTGATTAATTCTGCATATTAACTGAACCACCGTGTTCCATGACACCATACATTGTGGCAAATTGACAGCACCGTGGACTCCGAAAGGTCGCGCGGACATGGATTTGAAATTCATAGCGTTTTGATTCTATTCAAAGGGCAGCTAGAGAGTGGGGACGCACCGGGACAATTTATACCGAAATTATTCGTGAACTTTGGAAAGTTGCGTGCGTAGCCCAGGTAGCCTGTCACTACTTATTGTTGATGGCAAGAACTGTTGGAATAATGTGTAAAGCACCCCAAGTAGGTACTAACAATGGACTATAAATATTTAAAATATCCCGATATGTGACATCACTAGTAGTAAGTCAAGAGATGGATTCCCGATAATCAGGATTTTTTTTAGTTTACAGCATTGAGTTGTAACTCGACGGATGAAAGAAAGTACTAACAATATATGTATTTGTTTTTGAAAAAATAATTTAAAAATATTAGCAAACACACACAAATAACAAAACAATAATAGAAAACAATATATTTTTTGTGAAATTGCTACGTTAAAAAACCTTTGAAGCTGAATTTCTGGCATACTAAAATGTACTTGAATATATCGACTGCTCCAAGGAAGACAGCACTAAGTCAAAAAAGATAGTTTTGCAGGAGAGCCAATTGAAGTTATTTATTCCAGGGAGAACAATGCCTAAACTATTTTGTACATTAACTTTTTAACGAATTTAAAAGAGGTAGAAACACGGCTGTCATCTTGGAATGAAGATAATGATTTGTTACCTTCAGAAATGGAAATAAGTCAAAAGCGTCAATTTCGGAGCTATTCCTTCTTCCTTGGAGCAGTCGAAATTATCTACGTCAAATTGAAGCCGGTTATTTAAATTAATATAAAAAAATCTTTAGTCGACACAATAAACGACAAATCTATCTCTTCAACAAACAAACTGTCAGTTTCAAAGGGCTTTGCATGAACAAGAGCACCAGTTACAGTAGTGCTCAGATTCAGAACTAGCCCCTTGAGCGTCCGAGTGGCATCACATTTTTCCCCCACAATTTAAATATGCCGAGACCATTACATAAAATACAGTATAGAAACTAAAACTGGAAGTCATGTCGCTATTTACCTATCCATTGATTGGTCCTTGACTGAGTTGGTCGCTGACTTTTCCTACCAAAGGGGCGGAGTCTAAATAGTCGTGAGCTAGTTCTTTATAAACTCTAGAACAATCTATCTGGTCCCATAATGAGCAATCCACCGTAAAGTAATTGTTATGGAAGCCATAAATAAATATTGGAATTACTTCCTTATTACAATTCTGTCCTAAAAAATCAAATGTCGCATACTTAAAATGTTGGCATGAAACTTAATTAAAAATGAGAGTACTTATGAGTTAAATGTAATTTTGGAAACACGGCTAAAAAATATTTTTTATTATAGTTGTTAAAACGAATATTGTAGTTGAACAAAAAACTGGGAGGAAAATAAGGTCCGCACATAAGGTACAAAATTGTGACGTCATATGGTTTTGTTACTAGGGAAAAGGCAAGCAAATAGTTTGTCATTGGTTGCTTAGGACCGTTGCCCCATTCAAGTGTGAAATTTGTCCACAATCATTTTTTTTCAGTTCATTTTGATGGCATGCCGTCGAGTTGAATTCTACATTTAGTTTCCAGTTGCTTAGGATCTAGTTACTACCTATACACATGACGTCACTCTGTCGAGAAATTTAAAATATTTTCATTCAATTATTTCAAAAAGCAATCAAACGAAATTATTGCGCAATAACTCAATAAAAGCGCACTCAATCTCACATCCTAGATTTAATTCATTCCTCCATTAACTTTCATTGGGCTTCCCGCATTGTGTGTTCTGGAAACTTCCTTATACCCCTGCATGAAATACGTTTTACATTAGCTATGTATCCTCAAGGTTCGCCGCGTCTTCTCGCTTACACAAAATTACATATTTATGCTCGCGGACTGGCTGTAAGTCTTCCATTGCCGCCGTAATGCATGTTTGTTCTGGGCCGAGTGTTGGTTCTAACGCCTTGTAGTGCGGCTTAATGCTCCCCTGCATCATGATAAAGAGAAGAATGAGCCGAAGAATGAGAGGAAATGTACGGCGAAGAGAATACGAGAGCATGGTAGGAAGGTAGGAGGAGTAGAATACAAGGGGTGAAGCTATAGGCAGATCAAGAGAAGGGAAGAATTTCACGTTTTGTTTAAAATAAACGTAACTGGGTATTTAGGCGAGCTAGAAGGAAGAAAGAATGAAATAAAAGGAGTGAAGCTATAAACACACCAATGGGAAAAAATAATATCAAAATTATACATTTTTTTCGATCGGTTCGTAGTCTAGTGGTTAGCGCTTTGGACTCGTAAATGGAAGGTTGCGGGTTCGATTGCCGGCGGAGCACAAAAAATATATCATTTATATTTTCAAACATGCTCTTCGCTTGGTTGAAAAAATCATATACCTTTACCAAACTACTACGTCCACTATTCACCTAAGATCCATCCAGCCTTACAGCAATTGGCGCTTTCTATAGTGACGACCAAGCTTGTAGAGGGCTCTTGAGATGTGATTCTCACAATAACGAAGCTCACTAAATAAATGGTATATTTTTTGTGCTCCGCCAGGATTCGAACCCACAACCTTCCATTTACCACTGGACTACGGACCGGTCAACGGTCTACGCAACGGTCCTACTTGGAGTAAAGGAGAGTAAAAGATATACAAACAGGATGTCTTTGCTATTTGGGACTTTCGGAACAAAATACAACCTTAGGATTTTACAAAAATTCTCTCATCTTACCTGCATTTAATTGTTTTGGTCTGTCTTTGGGCGTACTTCTATTAACTTGCAATAGCAAACCCGCATCACAATTACAGAGTCCATTATTACAGCCTCCATTCTGCGGATAGGATTATTCCTCGCTTATAATTGTTCTTCCCAAGCAGCCGTTTACCTCTTCTGCAGTTGGAGATTAAGATTACAGGGGCAATGCTTTAAACCCGAACACCATTATGCGAATCAATTAAAACTTCTCACCCAAGAACAGGTTCAAGCTCGCAATTGTGTTTTATATATAATGAATTGTACACTCATATGCGACTTGAGTAATATCCTGTACTGGCTGGGCCCTGCCACGCGTTGCTGTGGCTCAGTCTGGTTAAATGAAAATCAAAGACATTTCTTCGTAAATCAAAAAAAAAATCCCGAAAGTTTAAATAATAATAATATTTGTTTTTAATGGATGTAGAACTTTTTTCCTTGCGGGAAAACATCGCACTTGTACAGGAATAAGTTCTTCAGTTACTAGTAACAAAATATTTGTTTGCCTTTTCCATAGCAACCCGGCCGCGTGAAATGACAATTTTGTATAAGTCATTTCATGTGCGGACCTCATTCGCAGGAATGGTCATAAAATTTCAACGCGTAGTACGTTCACAAACCTCGCAACGAAGTATTATTCACATGAATGAAGTCCTCCCCAAAATGTTATTTCAAGAAACAAGTTCTGCAACTATTGCTGCCTTTCCCTTCAACAGGGATGGCATTGGCAAAAGTGTTATTTCCTTCCTTCAATTGCAATCGGGTTTGATTCGCTTCAGTAGTGTGACCATAATATTTTCACAGTTTAATTTCGTCTTTTTTTTCTCATCAAACACGTTTCTATGATTTATTGATTTGTGAAGCTGCACATGTGTGTACGCCCGAACACACATGTTTTATTTATAAGCGCACACACAGAAAATATAATCCCAGAATTAAATGTCTGTGGTCTGCTCGCCGCGGGTATAATTAGTGCAACCATTATTTTGGAACCGGTAGAAGCTCAAATGATTCCTCCACAGGGCGACCACGTTCAATCAAAAGTTTAGTCTAATCTATTTATTTACTTAAGTCCAGTCTATAATTTTGGAGAATTTCTTGTAAGGATTTGCGAAAATTCTTGTCCTAAATCCAGCTTTCATTCTGCGAGCGTAGCCAGTACCTCCGCAGATGCTTGCGCACACTTATTCATCACTCTTTTCATGTATGTTCTTCTATATTGCGATCAATCCATTCCTTCTTCTATCCGCCACGCTTACTTTTAACATTTTCTTCGTAGAGGTACTCTTTTTGTCGCCGTTCATCGTTCATTCTTTCCAAATTCTTTTAGCATATTTGTTAATAATCACTATACATATTGTAGGTACTTATAGGAAGTTCTTTTATTTTACTTTCATGGCAAAAATCATGATTTTGGTAAAAAAACAATCATACTTGCCATACCATTTTCATTATTTGATCTCGAGTGTTAGATTTTAAATTTAGATGAAAAAAAAATACTTAAGTTTTCTGTCAGATTTTTCAAATTTTCAACAACACATATTTTTCCAAATTCTGGTCACCCCACGCGACAATCGAAATTATAGAATTACATTTTGAAATTGGATTCGAAATTTGAACTCGGATAGTCTGATTATACCTACCCGATATTATTATTCTATACCTACCAACACAATATTCGCCTCCATCCATTGGTCATACAAAAGAACCAGTAGCCGTAAAGTTGCTATTGGACCACAAATTATATCATACTCTTCATGACGTAATTTTTATGGTAGCAACAGACATCTTTTACAATGATTTCCTCGATCATGGGTCCATTTGCACCTAAATTGAAAGTGACAGTTCTAACCCGTTATTTGTCGTCTGTCACTGTGAAAACACTTTATCCAACCTTTTTTTTTTTATTTAAAAAAAACGTGAAGAGGAACGAAATTTATGAAATGATTTCTACCAGACTATAAACAGGAATAAGATATAGTTAAAACGTAACAAAGCTGTAGGTCTTGCTGCTTTGCTCTAGAGGGGTCACATGTGGTGAGTGGGGCATTTTCATCTCACAGGCAAGTTCAGCATGTTCTCCTGTCTTGTAAATGCTGAATAAATAAAAACCTAGGAGTACACGAGAAATCATTTCTGACGTCCTTGATGTGGATCGAATCCTAACCATCTGTAAAACCGCAAGCGCTCTACCATCTAATATATCGACCAGACACTTCATAATCTGGAATCTATGGCTATATTCCATCAAAACTGAAGCTTCTGGACAATTCACCTAAGTTTTCAGTGGTCTGATGAGCGGTGACACAATCGTACACGAATTTTGTAGACATATCCCTTTGATGTGTCGAGAAAAACCAACACAACCGATTGTTCAACTCATCCATCTTTTGTCTAAATCCTAAGATTAAGAGTAGCAATGTTTTTCAAACAAACAATACTCATAGACCATAAACAACCAAAGGCCATCATCGGATAGGTCAGTAGCAGTTGGCCGACAGTATGTTTGGTGCATCAAAAGGCTTCGTTCTTTTTTATTGGTGGCTTCGTTCTTTTTTCAACAATATTAGTAGCTTCGTTCTTTTGTAGCGGTGGGCGAGACTAACTGGGTACGTAGAAAAAAGGAAATGAATGAATGAACGAAAAAAACGCGCCGACTTCATTGTGCGCCCGTAATGATTTAATTATATATTTCCCACGAACTTGAATTCAAGACATGTCTTATTTATTATAGCCTTTTTATAAAACATAATATTTATTATATTTTTGTGTATGTTACTTATAAAATAAATGAATATGTTTCTTTTATCACAAATCCCCGTTATTTAACGCTTTCTCGTCGTAAGGTAACACTCACTTACTTTAATTTTCGTTTGGTTGGCAATAGTAGAGATTTGTTTTCGTTGGACCACGTTAGAAGCAAAAATCCTAAACTCTCCATCCTCTTCATCGCTCTTGGGTAGTTTTGTGGAGATCTCTCAGGACAGGAGAGTATCTTCTGGTGAAACACTTCTCCACAATCTGGTTTTCCGCCCGAGATGGAGCTAATCTTCAACTATGGAGAAGGAAGATTCAACGGCCTTGCTTGGTGCAGCTTCGTTTACAGTCCTCTTGAAAGATTAAAACCTGGGACCTTTTGGTGCGGATTCTGGTCTTGTAACTTTGTTCCTCTCATATCCAATAGAGTCTATTCCTTAAAAAGTAGCATTGGTATGTGGAAAGTTTAAAAAATTCAATTAAAAGACATATATTTCAGTTACTTGTTACTTATATTTTAACAACTAAGCTACACATATAGTGTAACTTCTTGCCGCGTTATCCCCGAAGGGGTCGCATGTGGCGAGTTGAACCTATATTTCTGTTCTAATAATAAAAAGTCTTTCAAAGCAAACAATTTTAAACTGAAGGAAGTATAAAAAATAATGATTTAATTTGTGGGTATGGCCCCGATCCCGAAACGGCCAGGTTTACGTCCATTGGTTAAAAGTTTTGTTGCGTCATTGCGAGTAATTGATAATTGGCTATTTGACCGCCAATAAAAATGATTCTCCAAACCCGAGACCGTTCCCAAAAATGTGACCACTCGACCATGAAAAGTGAGCACGAAAACTCTACAAAACTATATTGTGCCTTCAGTGGTTAGTAGATTTGTCTGTATGTATGTTCCCTATGGACTCCTTACCCGATCAACAGATTTCAATCAAAATTTCAAAAAACATGTAAAATATTCTCGTTATGGTTCTTGTGAAGTTCGATGTTGATCGAATAACAATTTTTTATTTTTTTCCATTTCTCTTGTTTCTATTTAAAATACAAGGAAAAGTTCTTGACCGTACCTGGATAAAAAAAACCGCTCAACAGCTTTTATAAGTTTTTCAGGAAATATGTAAAATACCTAGGTGGAATAGATCCTGTGAAGTTTGATTTCGGCCAAATTGCAATACAAAAAACGCTCTTCTGACTAGACTGACAAAGTATGTATACAAAGAAAGTGTGAAAGGAAAAAGAGGGAAGGGACGACCGAGAAAAGTTTGGAGTGATCAGATTGAGGAGATTGTGAAAGAATGGGATATACAAAGTGAGCGTAAAAGAAGAAAATGCATGAAAAAGGTGATGGATATGAATGAATTGAAAGAGGTATGTAAGGATAGGAAAAAATGGAGGCAACTCTGCAGAGGCTCTGGCCACCCCTAGCGGAATGGCGACAGAGTTACAGTTACAGCTCTTCGAGCTAGACTGTCCGCTTATCTGTGGAAAAAATATTATCACAAATTCTACTTCTATCTCATGACTAAATACATATTGTATTATTTGAGTGAGTTGTGATATTTTTATTGCCTTGTAAAGTGTATATAAAAATAAAGATTCGGCAAATGGTTTAATTTCAACTCATAAAACATTTCTAGCCTTGAAGGCATAGTACAGTCTTTTTTTATTCCTATTTTTTTTTTTAATGATAACAATAATCGTCGCTCCACTTTTCTGTCATTTTCAAAACGGCCACGTTTAAGTGATTAGTTGTTTACGACGTTTTTTTTCGGTTTATTGTTGAAACTCTAAATTAATTACGGTAGTTATAACGCGCGTGTAAAGTTTTAATTTTCTCCGAAACAAGCCAGAGGGCTCCTTACTTAACCCTAGCACAACCAACATGACTTTTTTACACAAACTTCACGTCTTATTTTTTTGCAAATTTCATTTGAACTTTTCGAATATTAGACGAATCATTGTGGTAAAACATACATTTTTTTCTCGAAGTTTCATTGGCGTCGTAGCCAACGTCTTCAGGAGACACTCTTTCTGCACGATGATTAAGGGTGATCTATTTATGCACCCTGCAGAAAGGGTGCCTTCTGAAGGCGCTGACTACGACACCAACGTTTTGTACAAAAACCCAACAACTTTTTTATGAAGTTCACACGATGCCCTCATCTCCGATATACATTTTGCTTAAATCTGTCATCTCCCATGCGTTGTATTTAGTCTATTATTAATTGCTAAAATCCAACTCGCAGTAGGTACTTATTCCATTTTTAAAAAACTACAGACTTTTTAATACCTTTTCTTAAGACCGGACGTTTTTAAGCTATTTCCCTTTGAATATACCTAGAAACAAACTGCATACTTCGTGTAAAATAGAATAATTTGACATTTAGTAAGATCAGCTTTTTAAATATCGTTGTAGAGAGCAGTATAAAATTTTTTGAAAGAGTTATCCATTTTTTCCATGTGTCAAAAAAACTGAGCCTGTCTTTCGCCGTGTTAAAATCTATCAACCTGAGATGGGCGGGCGCGGTAATCGCTTCAAAACTGTATCATGCGACGTGACCACCAAAAAAAACACATCTCTCACTAATAAGACAAAGGAAAAAGAGCCTTACAACCAAAGAAATCATTTCACTCTAACGACCATTATTGCGTATCATTGGTAACAACTTATAGCCTTCTTTCACGCTGCTTTGAGGATTTGGCGCGTTTTTATAGACTGGTTTTTAATGCCGGATCTGAAATACCTAATTAAGATTTTATACCTACCACACTTTTTAAATTTAGAACATTGGATTTTCATCTTGTGAAATGGCAACACAGTTCGTTCTATTTTTGAAAAAAAAAACGTTTTCAAATCAAAGAACCACAAACTTTTGTACCTACCATAGATTATCTAATTAAATTTTAATTTCAGTATTTATTTCAATGCCAAAATAAATAAATAAAATACCGGCAAGGTTTACTCAGTCTTCACAAGAAATGATAGGAAGCTCCTACTTCATATGAAGGGGTTGGCGTAAGGCCTGTTGAAATAAATTTAAAAAACGCGGCAAGAAGTTGCATTAAATGTGTAGCTTAGTAGCGTTAGTGGCGTTTTCAAATTATATTACCGAGAAAGTTTACTCAACCTTCACAAGACTAGACTTCTCAGTATTTTTTACAGATTAACATAAGGATGCATTTTTAATTTGTGGAATATGCATTTGTTTTCGCAGATATTGATGAATGTGCGTCTGCTCCTTGCCAAAATGGCGGCACCTGTATAGATCTAGAAAACGCCTTTCAATGCTCCTGTCCATCAACGTGGGAAGGTGACCTCTGTCAATTCGGTAAGTAAACAACAACAAAAAACATAGTTAACAAATAAATCAAAACAAACTTGTATTTCGTTAAGTATAGGATGAGTAAAATTTATTAATACACAACCGATTTCGTGAACAATCTTCACATTATGTAATATAATCAAAGTCGCAGGAATTTTTAAGCATTAAGAATTCATATCAAATGTATGCCCACAAACAGACACGTATAAGTTTACGCTTACACATGCCGCATTTGAACTTACAACATTAAACCCCAAATCTTAAATGAACTTACCGATCTCCCTTGAAAAAGGGGTGTAATTGGCAAAGTGAATATTTTTTTACTATATATTTGGATACCAAAATATCAGTCAGATAAAAAGATATCAATGAATTTCACTCACCCTGTAACTAATTATATTTTTTTAGATTCTTTATTTATTTAAAAATGAATGATTAACAAAGTAAATGCCTCGTCAATTAATAAAATACTCTTCTGCTTTTATTTTTTAACAATGTCTTCTTTCTAAAATTGTCGAACGACTTTTTACTGAACTAAAAAGACAAATTTACGAAAATCGTTTTTTTTTTCATTTTTAAGCCATACAAGGTAACTTTGAATCATCATTTCCTTACTTAATTTTCACAGAACGGATTCTCTCCGGTTTGCTTGTGTTTTGGGATCGGATCACCGGACAAGCTGTGTGAAAGATTCCATAAATCCCCATTCATTACTAGATTTCCTATGCGGCACCGGATAGAAAAAAAACACTAGAAACTAAAGGGCAGAATTATTTCTGTGTGAAAAGGCTACAGATGATGTAGTATCCTTTTTTTACTTTAAGGCCTTCAAAAGGTCTCTGAAGAAGTCGCTCACAGCCAGTTACGAAACGTCAATGAATCTGGCAAACATTTCAATTTTATACTATGGTTTCAAGTTCCTAAGTATGAATACTTCATGTATTTGTATTTAGTTATTTATGCATGTGTTTGTTTTAATTGTTTTATGTGTGTGTGATATAAATATTATTGTTCTGTTTTCCCATTTTGCCCTATAATCTATAATCTAAGTTGCTAAGATATATTACATTTGAGATCATATTAAATGCATTCCCACAAGCAGACACGTATCAGTTCACGCTTAGCCGCATGTGGGCTTACAATATAAAAACCCAATCTTAAATGAACATAAGCCCTACAACTCTTGCCGACCTTCCCTGAAGCAGGGGTGACATTGGGGTTGGCAAAAAAAAACATTTGTTTTACAGTATGGGTGGTCAACCTCATACCAATCTGTCAAGGAATCATCAATCATCCTTTTATACTTCCCTTGTCGTCCAGTATTCATTCATTAAGATTTGATTATTTTACAGCAAAAAAATCGGTCCATAGTCTTGTAGTCTGATCGAAATTTCGCGTAACCGAATTGTCCGTGACCAATATGTCTGTGGACAAGTTATCTGTGGCCGAGTTGTCTGTGGCCGAAAATTCTCGTGGGCAAACTGTCGTGTGACCGATTTGTCGTGGTACCTATCGTAACACATTGTCTTACTCCTATACACCTTCCCTCACCCTTCCTTCATGACCTCGTATTTTGATTGCATGTACACTTGTCAGTAGTTTGAAGTGTGCCGTGTGTGTTTTTGCACCAGACGTAGACGAGTGCATGCTGGAGCCTTGCATCAACGCTCTGTCCTGCGTGAACCTTGCCGGAGGATACCAATGCCAGTGCAGGAGGGGCTGGGAGGGCAAGGACTGCGACAGGAACATCAACGACTGCACAGGGCAGTGCCTTCATGGTGCCACCTGCATAGATCTGGTCAATGACTTCCATTGCGCCTGCCAACCAGGATATACAGGTCAGATTCCTTTATTTTTTATTGCTTCTGCTTTACCATGGTTGTCAAGAACATTCAGGATGCTTGGAGTTCAAGACATGCATCAGATCTGTCAATCATCATCTTGAATGGAAAATTGGTAAGGCGTTCAGTAAAATCTTCTTTGGAATAATCGTGATAAAAAGACTTTTGATTTCAATTCACTGCAAAGGCACTGCAGGGCCTGAACAGACCCGCTTTTAAATTTGACTTAAAAACATTCCCACTCTCCACAGCCCTAAACTCGCAAGGTAAGGTAATGCACATCAAAGTTGGCGATATTATGACCGAAGGGTTAAGATTGATAGACCCAGCGTATGTTTGAAATAAAAGACCACCGATTCGATCCTCATAAGTTCTGATTGTTTTGATCTTAGTCAATAGATGTCATTGAGTAGGTATTACTTGAATTAATTTAATGAACGTGTGTGTGTTTTTCATTGTTAACTGCGTGTCGAGGATATCAGAAGAACCAATTACATTGAAAGGCGGCCAAACAAGATCTTATATTGGCAACCCAAAATATCCAATCGGGTAATATGGAGACCACAGCAGAGATGGCTGGATGATTTTAAGGAGACTACAGGCAGGAGGTGACTGAGCGAGACACCTTCAATTCCAAAATTGGAAGAGACCTACATTTATGAGTTCGTGGAGACGGAATTGACAAAAAGAAAGGAGATATTGATGGATTCTTTATTTTATTTTGTCAGGAAGCACATGCGCTACCAACGTGGACGACTGCGCTTTGAATCCCTGTCTCAACGGTGGAGAATGCGTGGACCAAGTGAACGCGTACCGCTGCATATGCCCCGTGGGGTACAACGGACTGCAGTGCGAGGTAAGTGGACAGCGTAAACTAAATAAACAACAAAATTGAATTCATTCTCGTGTATCACAATTTCTAATTTTATAATTTTACTCGCAAGCGTAGGTTACAATTATGATTCGGATTACAACAATTAGTTTCCAAACAATAGACAACTCTAAACTGTATTCCCTGCAAAAATAGAGGAGTTTGAAAATTTCAATGGCGTCTCCTACCAGTCTTGGAATCAAAAAGTTGATCTTATGATAGGACCTTAGTTTGGTCAAAAAGTCAAAGCTTAATCAGAGTTTATTGGCACAGAAAAATCTAGACCACATTATTTCGTTACTTTGAAGAAAAAATATTCCTTAATACTTTTAGCATGGTAGCATACTTAGTAAGCGTGACCAGATCAAGTCCATCAATAGTATGCATCTGAAAGTGCAAGAAGTGTTCATCAATATAATATTCAGTGATGGATAACCGAGCTGATTAAAAAATGAGGCGTGCCGATCCGAGGTTGCGCTGCACTGTGCACCAATGCCTCCTGCAACCTTTCATTTCATTTATTTCCACTCTTTCATATCGCTCAAAATCTTTCTCTGCCATCGCCCATCAAACTGTGGTCTTAAACCCCCTTATTCAGAAATTGGTTTTATTTTTTAAAACGGTTTGAAGTCTTTTTTTTTCATACAAAAAAAAAATTCATACAAAAAAAGAAGGCTTAATCTTTGGTTTAACAAATCTAATGAAAATGTCTTTCAGCGGATTGCCTCAATACTGAGTCAGATTTTTTTTGATACCTGACCATTTGTTCTAGCAATGTTTTTGTTTAAATCTCCTTTATTCCAAAATTTCGTGATCTCCACTTATTTGTCTTTCGAATTAAAAATCTACCTTTCCCTCGACGATCTTCTAGGAGATAATAAAAAAACTGGAAGATTTGAAGGACTAAATGTTCAGAGTCAACAAACGCTACACTACTTAAAGCTTTTGCAAGATTTATGAGTTTTTACAAAAAGCGATTGATATGGGAGCAACTTTTCCCAATATAAGTGGTCAACTTCGTACCAACCTATTAGTTACAGCACTCTGTGACCCATTTTGTTCAAAATAATCTTTGAAAGGTTCAATTGATGACAGTATGGATGGTTAATGTCCTCCCAACATTGTATTGAAGAATGCTGTGAAGAATAAAATTTATCATACACCATTCTTGTC
Organism: Agapetus fuscipes; assembly: GCA_951799405.1. Lineage (NCBI taxonomy): Eukaryota > Metazoa > Arthropoda > Insecta > Trichoptera > Glossosomatidae > Agapetus > Agapetus fuscipes. The sequence continues at coordinate 7,808,008 of OX637349.1, forward strand.
GCTTCCATTTTTGCGATGTCGTATAGGAAAAACAGTTGAACAGACTCTGTTCTCCTTGCATCAATTTCAAATTCTCAAATTGTTAAACTGCGCCCAGTGGTCGGCATTCGTTCTCCCAAGCCACGAACATCCGAACATCAATCAAAAGCCCGTCAAAACGAGCTGCGAACACTTCTCTTTGCAACAGATACAAAACACTGCATGGGAAATTTATTTATTTCATTCTTTAAAAAACGCGTAATTATTCATGTTCTGAATCAGTCTTTCATTTGTTTCTAACACTTGTATGCTTGTTGAAACAATTTTCAAAGGTTCTTTAGTCAAGATCTTGAGGGTCCTTGAGAATTGAGACTCCTCACAATCCGTCATTGTATGATAAAATGCAAAAGACGGAATATTTCTTTGCTCAAAACGTTTCCACGGTAGATACTCGTATACCAGCTTTATTTTTAAGTTGATATGTGTTTTTTTGCAATATCTCGTAAATCGTAAAATTTCCCTGTTAAATGATGATTCCAAATTACTAAAACGGTCATATTTCTTCAAAATAACCGTTTATCAAAAATTAGAACTATTTAGTTGTACTTTGATTATTTGAAAATTGAATTAGTAACTGGTACATTGACTTTTAAAATAACAAAATCCCTACAGAGTTTTGAAAAGGTTAACTCAATAAAAATGTGGGAATCTGCTGTTTATTACCTTTAGTTAAATATGAAATTTATTCAGTAAAATATGAGAATACAGAGTAAATATCGCAAGGTATCAAGTTTCATAATATTGTAATGGCTCAATAGAGAAGACCTTTTTCCCAAAGCGTGCTTCTCTTCCCAACTATTCTTGTCGATCCGCGGTAGATTCTAGATTGTGCTTAATGTTGCATATTTTTAATGAAGTAATACCATACAAGGTAATTGTTTTTGTTAATTTTTTAGCCGTGGGAAAGTGTGGCCAACCTAAAATGGCGAGGCTATACTCTCCGACAACATCTCCACGATCCACTAACGCGCAACTCTGGCTTAAACTCGGCTAATTATCCGCGAAATAAACGGACAAGGGATATAATTATTAGCCTAGCGCAAAATGGCGTCAATTACATCGAATCTAGGTTCGGCCCGACACGACTTTTCCTCTCGAATGCTAAATTTCCGACTCGCCTCGGTTTGACAGCCCGCCAATTTCAGATTGCGGCCATCTTGAAAAAATATTTTAGCGCGATGATTCACTTCATCTAATCACGAATAAATTTGCACTATTTATTATCCGAATGTACTTACTGCTATATCTATAATCTAAGTTGCAAAGATATATTAACATTCAAAGCTCATATCAAATGCATGCCCACAAACAAACACATGTAAGTTCGCGTTTATTAATACTGAATGTGTACTTACAAAAATTAAAATCCAAACCTCAATTGAACATAAACGCTGCAACTTTTGCCGACCTTCCCTCGAACAGGGGTGACATTGGCAAAGTAAACCATTTTTACAGTATAGGTGGTCAGCCTCATACCAGTCATACCAACCAATAAGTCATTCGGCACAAAATTTGAAATCGATCAGTGGGAAAACTTAACGGTTCTAAATAATTATCGTCTAAGGACAAAAAAACATAAAAAATCAATAACTAAATATTTATTAGCCTTTTCCCTGGCAACTCGGCTTTGTGACATCACAATTTTATCCTTAGTATCTGTGTGAAGTCCATTTTTAAATATTATTTGGGCTTATTTGGGGAGTCTCCCGCGCAAAAGTGCAATACATTGCACTTACATAAACAAAGTACATATTTTTTGTATTGTGCCACACATGGATTTATAAACTCCATGGTGCCACACCTATTTCACCAAAGGATGCCATTGGTCGTTTAAAAAATGGAAAAACAATTTGACCAACTTAAAGAACAATGCAATGTAACGCCAAACTAGGTTGGTATCTACATCAAGTACGGCATGGTGCAAATTATCTTCTCACTTACAGCCTTTCGCTTTTTTTAAACAAGGCAATAGATTTGAACGTGAATAAAGAAAATTATCTTTTAAGGACGCAACCATTAAAAGTTGACGAATCTTTTTATAAAAACTTCGGGATCATAAATTAAAAAGCTTCCTTTGAATAAACAAACTTTGTTGGACTATTCTCATCGAACTTGAAAAAGGTCTTCTTGGCAATGGCATTCCTGTTCAAGGCATAGGCAGCAAGATTTGTACAACTTACATTGATTTAAAAATTGAGTTTTATTTTGTAAACACGTAGGTATAAGCGCGAACTTCAGCGCGCCTGTTATGCCCTCGCATGGAGAGCGAACCTGCAATATTAGTAATATCTATATCCCAGCGACTTGAATCATAGATTTCAAATTGATTTTTGTAAGATTTAGAAATATGTAGGTTTGTTCATTTGAAAAGGTAATGTTCAACGCTTTAAAAGACTGGTAGAATATTAATGGAGTCGAGTCAGAGCTGGCCATTGTTCAAACGCAGAGATCGAGGGGTCATCGGATCACGGCCGCACCAATGAAAGGCAAAATACAATAAAGTAAAAAAAATACTTCTGTCTGAGATACATCTCGGCTAATTCAAACGTCACTGAGTCATCGAAAATGTCTTCCGATGTAGGGCTAGCAACAATACAATAAAAGTAGGTACATTTAAACTTCGAATAAGCTAAAGTTCAATTTTCTTCTTTGCGATGGCGATTTTCCTCGAAATATAGGAGCACCAGTATCAAGTATGGAGCATTTAATTTTCTTTTTCTTAGATATTGCAATTTTCCTTGAAGAGCAGGTGCGCCAGTGTCACGCAGTTTTTCATGTTTGACCTACCTGTATTATTTTATTTATCTTAAATGGGTTGGTACGATTGAAAGTAATATTCAAATCGTTCCATTTTCAAAATCAAACATTTGGCTGTTGGTTTTTTCATAAAGTCAACCAGGATATGATATATTATACCTACCTGTGAATGATTCACATGTCTCACTCGTGTAAATACACTTGCAATAAATACGTTGAAATGTTTTGAATTTTTAATGATCCACTAGCGTTTGTATTTTCGTTTCTCTTATGTGAAAATACCTACTCTAAAAAAGAATGAATAACTTCTAAATTTTCGTCCAAAATTTTAAGGATTGTTGCATTGAAGGGTTTTTAATATATTCTCTGGCAACACTAAATCTAACTGTCAATTTGAATTTATATAAACTTTCTTAACCCTTCAGCGGCCACGCTTCTTTGTGCCACCGTCAAAAGTGCTATCTTGCCATTCAGATCGGAATTTTTGAATGGCCGAGCGACCGTCGGCATTATTATCATCTTATTACGATATTGTAGCGTTACAGGAATAAGTTTTACTTATTGTTTTACAAAGGAGAAGACAATGGCGGACAATACCCGCTATACAATCGATAACTAGTTATTGTGCAGTGCTTTACAAATATTGTGAAATATATTTACTTATTACCTAACTATTTTAGTTTTTCTTCCTCTGGATGAAATGAAAGAAGTATGCAAGGACAGGAAGAAGTGGCGGCTAATCTGCAATGTTGATTTCTAATGTTGGTGTATTCATTTGTAACATTTTTTGCATAGGAAATTTTTGACTTTTTTGTATAGATTTCTTTGTAAGGTTTTGTTCTTTTTTATATTTAAATGTAATTTATTATTCATATTCCTTGACTTATAGGTTGGTATGAGGCTGACCACCCATACTGTAAAAAATGGTTCACTTTGCCAATGTCACCCCTGTTTCAGGGAAGGTCGGCAAAAGTTGTGGGGCTTATGTTCATTTGAGGTTTGGATTTTATTTGTACGTACACATTCAGCATTTGTAAGCGCGAACTACACTTGTTGGTTTGTGGGCATACATCTGAGAGCTTTAAATGAATATATCCTTGCAACTTAGATTATAGATTATTATATTATTATAGATTATAGGTTCTACATGAAGGCAACATTTTTGCAACTTTATTGTTTTTATTCTACAAAATTAAAAAGTGGAAACAAAAACCCTGAGAAACAAAAAGTACAAAAATATCGTACATAATCAAATGCAGCAATATAGTTTTTTTATGAGATTATTGCATGGCAACACAGAATTAAATTTATTATAATGTTCTCTGGACAAATGCCCTAGACATCCAAATTGTGACGTCACACAGCCGGGTTGCTAGGGTAAAGGCCGACCGATATTTTATTTTGAGTTGCATATTATGTTATTAGGTTCCTGAGAATTACTGAAATAGACATGTAACGTTTACTCGCTGAGACAAAAACAAATATGGAACATCCTTGCTGAAAATGTTCCGACTCAATTTAAACGTTTCACTAATGAATTAATGAATTCCTTCGGAGGCAAGAAGTTGCACTTCATTTGCAGCTTATTTGCGTTTTATTGTCTAATATGCGGGTGTACAACCTAAATGTTGATTTTTCTCATTGTGGGTTCATGATATCAGAATAGCCAAAGGTTTTATAAATAAATCATTGTCTTTTATAAAGTGGCAACAATATTTTGAAACTCTAATCAGGTTTCAACAGAAACCCTCCCCGCATGGGGTGAGAAGGGTTATTAATTAAAGGAACCATTGTTTTATGGCGCATTACCTCAAATCCATAACGCGTCAGGATAAATCCCGAAATGGCCGATGGACCACGCTGAGAAGGAATGCACTTATTCACGGACATGTCCAACCGCATGCTGGGGAACCGAAAAATCTCAATTATATACTTATTGTTAAAACACAGACTTATTGCCCTGATGAAACATTTAAATGGTGAATACACAATGTTAGAAGAGTTAAAATACCATCATTCTACATTCCCTTGTTAAAATATGCAGCAATGGTTCCCTAAACAATTTGTAATTAACATTTTATATCCATGAGGAATTCAGATTTACAAATTCTTAAATATTTTTAATCCGTCTCCTTAACGAACGGCTTGGTATGGGGTCGACCACCATGTTGTGGGCTCTTTACGTGCTACTATGCAGAAGGTGCAATATGCCAATGCTACCACCCCTTTAGAGGAAAATTGGTTGAATTGGTAAAACAAAATGTATGAGCGTCCTCGGGAATAAAGAAGTTTCTATTGGGCATGGAACAAACTCAAAGGTCGTGGAATAGATGAGATCGATTGAAATCTCTTGAATTATCGACAAAAAGTTGTATGTTCCTACATATGAATCGTAAAGAATCAAAGGTAGCAATGTAGGGTTTTATAAATGGAAACACAGGAAATCATTTTCATATATATTTATCTCATTTCTTGAAAAAAAAAAAACATATCGCTGCCTTTTGTTCTATTCGACTCATATAGATCGGTTTTGCGAAATGCCGTCAAGAAATCAATCAATCGAATAAATGAACTAGGCAGATACATATTTTTTTCGTACGTAAAAACTACTACAAAATTAAATTAGTATCTATGTACAATAAGCTCTCATAAAAACCTTATTTTGTAATTTAAAATAGACACTACATACGAGTGTAAGCTATTTGTTTTAAAACATGCAAGTATTGAAAGCTAGTCGAAGCGAAGGATGAAAATATATTTCCCCACATTTCCATCACAGCTCGCTCGCTGCACCGCCATCGCAGGTTCATAAGTCTTCCTTTAATTTCTTAATCACTACCTTAGCCGCTTATCTGTCATCAGTGTGCTCAAGAATGCAATATCCCAGATCAGATAGCCTCTCTCTCCTGATAGCTCCGCCCCGAACAATCGGCCGTCCAATGGCGGCTAAATGTTTATCGACCGGCTAGATTTATTCCGTGGTCTTACACCCATTACGTCGATCGTGGTCTACAACTCCTTGCAACACCTACAATGCAGACTCCACTCCACTCTGCGGCTTGCGTATCACTATTTCATACGAGGAATAAGGCTAGGAGTTAGACGACGGGCCGGTTGCCTACTTGCCACTCCATGACTATTGTTTATCCATGGACGTAACCAAACCTTTTCAAGCAGTTGGCGTCGACTGAGTGTGGTGCAAAATCAGAACTTACGTCGCCACCTTGTAAAACGTCACTTTTGGGAGTTCAATTTGTTTCCAAATTGCTAAAATTTAAGAAGTATTTTGTTACTGAGACACCAAATAATATCCATTGTTTTTAGGAGTTTGAAGGCCGCAAAAGCATAACAGCGCCCTCCTTTAAGCTGTCATCTAAATTCACTAACACCCGACTACATCTGCATGTGATGAGCGCAACACGCAACTAAAAATACAACTAAGCTGTTCATAAGTTCAACTCTTTGCCACGTTATCCTGTAGCGGTGCAAACTATTTATTTTCCCAGCCTTCTAGCTAGGGGTCCAACTGAGCTACTGAGCGCACCTATGTGAAAAATAGTAAGTCATCCGTTATGTGTGTTTTAGCGAATTCGTCCCAAAATGCAGAACTAACCAACAACAAAGTTTATAACTGTAGGTAAGACAATGGCTTTGAATATCTCCTCGTTTGACATCTTCCACCTTAGTGAGAATCAGCTTAGACAGAGGCTTACATTTCTGTAAAGCTGATCCAGCAAAACGTAGAATTTCAACAAGAATGATGAAATTCTACGTTTTAGAATATTCTAAAAAATAGGTATTGCCTGTATATAGTTTTTCTATTATCAAGAATGCTAAATGTTCCGGCACTGCTCTATTGCGTCCGCAGACGTGGCCAGTCCATGTTTAGTCAATCTACTACAGATCTGCAAGCGCTAGACTACACGCGCAAGTACCCAAACAATGATGGTACTTAAATAATGGGCAGTGTAGCCGCCACAGCCGCGCAAACAGCAAATATAAATCGTAATGGAACTATTGATTTACAGCCAGAATATCGTATGCGAGGTGCGTGCTGTTCCTTAGCTAGATAGCCAAATGCAACGGCGGTGTTATGAGGGCATTTCGACAATCGATTTATATAAATTTTGCCGGTATACATGCCCCGGATTAAAGCATTATTCTGTACGTGACTCGGTCGTGTATGGCGAAGCAATAAAATGATTTCAGACTTTGTAATGTATGCCTTTCCCACATGATTCAAACGCAATTTATATGGATTAGATTTTATAAATGTTGCGACTATGTATGAATAAATATCTAATCGTTTTTACTATTCGATCAGGTTTCAAATCAACTTATTTTTAATGACTAGATCTATAATATACGCTGCAAAGATATATCAATATTTCAGATTCATATGTAATGCATGCCCGCGAGAAAACACTATTTAGGTACTTAATTACATTATTCCTTGACTTATAGGTTGGTATGAGGCTGACCACCCATATTGTAAAAAATGGTTCACTTTGCCAATGTCACCCCTGTTTCAGGGAATGTCGGCAAGAGTTGCAGGGCTTATGTTCATTTGAGGTTTGGATTTTATTTGTAAGTACACAATCAGCATTTGTAAGCGCGAACTACACGTGTTTGTTTGTGGGCATACATCTGAGAGCTTTGAATGAATATATCCTTGCAACTTAGATTATAGATTATAGATTATAGAATTATCTTTTAAATAAGTAACTTGTTTTCGGATTTTCAGCTTTTAAAAATAAATACAAATGAAAAAATCTTAGCTGTTATATTGTAAATAATTACTTACATTAAAACAACTTTTCAATCTTGGTAGGTTTACAATTTCACAGGATTAAAAGTACTGAACGCAACAGCCATAAATAAAATAAAATAAAACGAACGCATTGACAACACTGAATCAAACGTGGCGCAATAATTCCATTTCATTCCAAATTCGAATTTTGAATTTATAATTGTGCTGCGCTTACCACCATTCACACGGATCAAGTATGAGTGTATTAGTAGGTGTGTTTCCCCGTAATACCCACATAAGCATTCGCCTAAAACTACCGACAAATTAACATGTCCTACTTTTGAGCGGGTGAAGTATATTCAGCATTAAAAAATTGCAAGTGTTATTAATTAAAGGACTTGCAGTGACTATTTTTATTATTATTTTAGATGCCGATAGTAAATATTATTATCTCTGCCCAGATTTTTGTACACCTGGTAAATTAACGAACCCAAAGAATCGTACTTTTTTGCAATTAAAAATTTATGGACTAACAGTAGGTATATTTGATTTTCCTTTCTACTCCTTATTGCATAACCTGCAAAACACATTATTTTCCACGAAATACAACAAATGAGAAGTTCCTTCATCCAATAATGCGATACAACTAAACTGCACGTAAGTATATTATGTAACTTCTTCACGAGTAGTAAGTGGCACCTATTTATTTTTGCACATAATGGAACCAGTCTCACGCCAACCACTTAATTTTCATTGTCGGTGTGAAGCTGTGTCAGTTTTCCTCCTCGCGAGGGATATATTTATCATTTTTTGTGAAGGCTGAATAACCCTTGCCGGTGCTATGGTTTGATTTAGAGGAAACACCAATTGTGCTGCATCATTCCTTACAGAAAAAAAACATACTCATTGTAGTCTCATTGCGTGTAGTCTATGCATGGACACCACAAATCTTATTTTGTTTCCCATCTGGCAAATGCCACACCTGTAAGTGAATAGGGTCCTTAAAAACCTGCCCTTGTGACGTCACAATTTTGTCTACGTCCTCACTCCGAGAAATTTCACTACTTGCTACTACCTCATTGCTCACTACTTGCTGCCAAAGGGCTCGACTCGTCTGAACGTGGCGTTAATTTGTCTGCCATTGGTGGAGTCGGTTCACATAAATAAGGAAAGAGAACGCACCGGGAACCCCGCGACGCCGTTTTATTCAAAATGTCGATACAAGGCGCGGGATTATTTATAGGCGCTTAATTTGGGGTCTCAGCCTCTCTCCGAGTGCCCCAGCCACCTGTGACTGCACATTACCACCAGCTAAATAATACCTACAATACAAATAATTTCACAGGTAGGTACACAAAAAAAATACAACTCGCAGTTGGTAGTGCTGTTGTGGTATTGTCTATGGTTGTTTAAATTTCGAGCATCAAAATGGACGCTTTTTAAATTTTTGTATACCAAGTCTTCAAGTAAATAAAAAAAATAAAGAGTTATAATATAAAAGATATTTGTATGTGCAACATTGTAGATAAAACCTTATTATCCGGATAGACTATAACTACCCTCAAACAAATGGCAGCGTCATGTAAAATCGTAAAAATTCAAATTTCTCTGAGCTATGTTACAAGTCTATATGACCAAGGTCCTTAGCTTCCAATAAAAATATAAGTTGTCTTTTTTACCATAATAGAATCGGCATAATTCCCAAAGGCAAAAAATTTAAACGTCTCGCGGCCGGGTTGCCAGGTAAAACAGCTAATATTTTGTTGTTGGTTGATAAGGACTTGTGACGTTTGTCCTCCGAGAAAAATATCTTCTTCTTTTGCAGATACGATTAAGTAACGCAATATTTATTTTAAAAAAACGACATTACACACTTCACTTCAAATAATTATACAAGTAAATACGATGTGGGTTTAAGCTGGCCATGGCTTGGACCAATAATTATTGATTATTTGTTGCCGTTGACTAATGATGGATGATTGCTGTGAGGCTGAGGACTCTGCCGGCCGGAATGCAACCTGTTTTACCGGCGGGACATCGAGATAAACCGAATAAACAAACAAACCTGGTACAAAAAATAATTAGGGAACCGACTTGGAATTATTTTATAACGAATCTGTAACAAAGAGTGAGACAAAATCAACACACCTACATGCACTTCAACCAGAATCGTCTTTGAAGTTCCTTTTTTTTAAAAACATTCTTCAAACGACAATCAAAGAAAATTAACAAATTCGAAATTATAAATTATTCTCGGCAGGCACAGGTCTATGCGACTTAGGTCCTTAGACACCAATAACACGACCAAGGTCGCAAAACGTCAGGTGGATAGCTCAGTTGGTAGAATGCTTGCATCCCATACCGAGAGCAAGGGTTCGATCCCGACGGAGGATTTCAGAAATTATTTCCCGTTTCGGGGTCTATTTCAAACCCAAAATAAATACCAGCAAGGTACTCAGCCCTTACAAGAAATGAGAACCAGCCCCCCCCCCCCCCCTCGGGAGCTGGGAAACCTCCGCTTCAACTGAAAGTGGTTGATGTGAGGCCGGCCCCCTTACCCGTAAAAATAAAATAGATCCCGATCGCCACATACGACCCCTTCAGGGATAACGCAGGCAAGAAGCTACACTATATGCGTAGCTTAGTTGCGTTTTTGCGTTATGTAACAATCAAGAATTGACTAACACTGCTTAAACATAATATATTATGTGTCAGACGACCAATCCTAAGATGCAACTCCGAACTACGTACCTACCTATATGCGACCTGTACAAAGTCGTTAATGTGGTTCGATCGATAATTGAAGTCAACATTCTGCATTGGTTGGGTCACATCCTGCGAATGGACCATCGCATCAGAGCTTGGAAAATATGGGTTTAATGATAACGGATCCAATGGGGCGCAGGACAGTGGGAAGTCCCAAATTATATGTCGACTTTCAGTTCTTCTTCCATCAATATTTGCCAGTATAATTAGTTAGGTTGAGTAGTCAAAATTCACAAGATTTGTTATTGAACACATAAGCATCGAATTACCTATTTTCCGTAGTCCGCAATCAATTTTCCATTGATTTATAAATAAAATATAGTTTATGAATAATCATGTTTCCGTTGTTGTTATCGCTTACACAACATGGCCTTGTAAACAGCGTTAAACCCGCGTCAGTTACAGCCGTGGATGATTGTTTCCACTGAACAAGTTGTATTGCTAGTCGGCCCGACCATAAACATGGAAATTGCACGCGTGAGATATCCCCCGTGGGCGAGCGAAACGTACCGGCTTCCGAATGAAGCTGTACATCCAATAACAATACCAGAGACAAGTAATTTGAATAGCCATAAACAAGACGCGAGCAAAAGGGCGGGAATAAGGCGTGGGCTGGGACATAATACCACTACAAGGCAGTGGCGAAGGATCGACATTTTTCTGAGAGATATAGTTTTAAAGTAACACAACGCAAAAATGCACTTCTTGCCTCGTTGCCTCCAAAGGAGTCGCATGTAGCAAGCGGAACCTTTTTTTATTTTTAAGAAAATGGGGGCACTCCAGTCAGTGGGAGAAATCCATAACCCCTAGACAAAAACACCTTCAACAACAAACTTTAAAACTGAATATGTAAATAGTCAAGTTTTAAACTTTCACATTAAATTTCAAGGTTAGCTTTAGCGGGCTTGATCATTTTCTATTCGAAGCTATTTTCTGCCGGCGTTTCGCTTGCACAAGCAAAAAGCATTCTCAAGGCAGTGATCAAAGCGATGCGGTGCCTGTCTTCGTGCCATACCCTACTGCACTCACCTCACAAATCACAATGAAGAAAACCGATGGAGATGAGGAAAACTTATCATACTTCCAGCTAGTTACTAACAGTGAGTGGACACGAAGACCACCGCGCCGCTTTAAAAACCAGCCTTAAGAATGCTTTCTGCTCATGAAAGCGAAACGTTGGCAGATTAAAAACTTGACAATAGGACATTTACTAACCCAAGAAAAATGAAAAACAGTGCGTCAATTATTTTATAGATTTTTATGTGTAAGTTAATACTTTTTCATGAAGAAAAGTGTCGATTGGAATAGTGAAATCTCCTTTCTGCGGCACTGCAGTAGGCATGGTGAAGGCGCAATACTTCCAGCAAATCGTTCAGTCAGCGGTGCCGTAGAAGCACTTTGGCCGCGTTATTTATGGTGCTTTATTGTCAATTCATGAAAGCGAGTCTGCGCACTTCATTTCTGTTTACAAAACACCTGCAATAAATCTCGCATAGTTCAGCACTTACAGGGTTACCAAGATCTTCAAGCCGATCAAAACGAGAGAATATACCTATCTATAATAATCATCTTTAATCTAACTATACTATTAAAATATCTCTGCAACTTACTTTATAGATTATAGATCCTCTAATAGGGGTCGTTGTAATTATTTTTTGACAGATTTGAACGTGGAGTTCACACAAATAATACAATTCTATTGATAATTAATTAAATAATACACTGTTTTAATTCACTAAAATTTTATTTTAAAAAGTCAAACGTTTTCGCCTAAAAAGGCATCATCAGGACAATGACAATTACAAATCAAATTAGATTTGTAATTGTCATTGTCCTGATGATGCCTTTTTAGGCGAAAACGTTTGACTTTTTAAAATAAAATTTTAGTGAATTAAAACAGTGTATTATTTAATTAATTATACAATGGACTTTCACTGTGTGAACTACCAAACCCTAAAAAATATCAATTCTATCGAATACAAAAATTTCAATATTTGCTAGATGGTAAATCACAAATAATATTTGTCGCTTTTCTCATCTCATGCAACATGTAAGCTTCGTCGGAAAGAGTACTAATCTTGTTTAAGAGTACTAATCTGTTATTGAATGGAAGTTGTCCGCTTGGGAAGTACTCGTAGACCATCAACTATCTCTCCATCACTTCAGTGGTCTTCTTTGGACAGATATACTGTGGGCAGCCACATGAGAGGTTTTCCAATTGTCCATCCTTTTTATGTGGTCTCTTTTTTCCTATTTCGCAATGTCCTCTGTCTAACAAATATCTCTAATTTCAGAGTTTCTGAACCTCTCGCTAAGAGTCTTCCCTGCTATAGGTAGTCCACAGTAGGTACTCTCATTTCAAACGTCCGATGAAAGTTCTTGTTCGGTTGCAAGTCTCATCTAGACTAATCAGCTGTTCACTTGCGGCCATCTTGGATTGGCAGGTCTTCATACAAATATTACCGATATTCGGTAGGTTATAATTACCGTGGTGATGAGACTTCCAGCCCAGTCTTGTTACCATATTTCAGAGTAGACCTGATACAGGTCTTGTAGGTTCGGACCTTGCTATATATGAGCATCGATTTGTTCCTCCGTATTGTGTCTTTGAGGCAGGCGGATATTACTGTTGTCCTACTAGTTTGCTCTTGGGCTTCTTTGTAGAGATCACTGCGACCGGATATCTCAACACCCAGATATTTGACATTAAATCTTAACCAAATAGTTTTGTTGTTTCCAGGATGACCGCGACCACTGCACGCCGAACCCTTGCGAGAACAACGCGGCTTGCTTCAACACCCAGGGCGACTACTATTGCCACTGCAGCTCCGGGTGGAGGGGCAGGAACTGCTCGCATCCCAGGACTCCGTGCGACTCGCCACCGTGCCAAGGTAAGATGACATTCTCAGATTAAAAACTCATTATGTGTTCTGAGAGATGTCTGGAGTCCATATTATGAGAGAAACAATCACTTTTTCCCTTTTATGTGGTTTTTTAGTCTATTCCTGGGTCTTTGATTTGCACTTTTTTACACTTTAGGCACTTTTTTACTCTATGGTCGCTTTTTCCCCATTTCCTGTTTCCCTATTTCCAGTTCCCCCATAACCCGGTCGCCATTTGTCATAAAGCGTCATTTTTCCCTTGTGGTCACATGTCAGTTGAATTCACCTTCGAAAATTTGAGTGAATTGACAATATTCCTGGGCAAAAACATTTAAAAAAGAGTGTTATTTTACCATCTTGTGTCCCTGTGAACAATTAAAAACTAAAACAGGCGAAATTGTGGTGTTTAAAAGTGTATAAGCGTGGCATACCTACAAAAATATAATGTATTTTTGTGGGTATGCCACGCATTTACGAAAAACGTTTTTCGTTATTTTAACGGAGTTTTTACTTTAGATAACATCAAAATCAGTGTTATGAGTTGTGATAACAAAAAAGGGCCACCTCCCGCCGAAATCTCACAGGATTCAGGTGATGTGGATGCATTGAGGTATATATACTAGAGACGTAACGTTGCTCGAAACACGTAGCACCCTGTAGTAAGTCAAAAGTCGTACTCGAGAAAAACCCGATTTTGAGGCTCGTCAGTCTCACGCAGACTTACACAGCGAACGGACGTGACAGGTGGTAATACATATTGCCATAAATGTCTAAATATTGTGATTGGAGTTTTCAAACACCATTGTTTGTGAACTTGATCAATTATACAACATGCACAAATGAAAAAAACACAACATACTAGCACAGATTAATTATTAAAACAATTTATTTTTGAAAAAAATTAGTTTTTCTTAAATATATTTTAATTAATGTTACACATTTGACACCGACAATAAGGTTGTATACTGCCGGGTTGCTGGTTGAAGACTTGCTCATATTATTTTTAAAAGTAAAGGACTAAAGTTACATTTCATTTTAATCTGACATTCATTTTTAATAGTATTACTGTAGGGGAATTTTATATCAGAGAATTATGACATCCAGCCCTTTTTGTCGTGTTTGAAGTCTGCCATGTGTTTGCTAAAATTATTGCTATCTCGTTTTAACCTGAGAGTACAGTGCGCGTTATTCGATGCAGAAGCTGGATAAAAACTGATTGTCTCCTTGCATCTGCATTAAAACGTTTCCAACGGACTTCGGCTTGACATTTTTTTCCTGATTGTATGATGGTTGCGACTCTATAGTATATATCTCAATGTGTGGATGTAAAAATGCGGATATGACACTTCGGAATCAGGTTCACCGCCGCGGCGTCAGAAACGGCTTAGGGTTGTCTTGGACCCAAGGATAGATTATCTGGTTTCCCAGAGGGAGCCACTTAATGCTATACCAGACGAGTCCTTCACCCGAAATGGACTCTCAAATAAAGGAAATGACCGAATCCGGAGTTATAGAAGCAGCGGAGTCATCTCCCAGCTTCTTATCAAAAATGTTCCTAACACTCAAATCGGACGATTCCCCGAGAATGATTTTCAACCAAAATCGTTAAAACTTCTTCCTAGACCCGGCTCCGTTCAAACTCATAAGCCACTACAAAGTGTCAGAGTTTCTTATCAAAAATGTTCCTAACACTCAAATCGGACGATTCCCCGAGAATGATTTTCAACCAAAATCGTTAAAACTTCTTCCTAGACCCGGCTCCGTTCAAACTCATAAGCCACTACAAAGTGTCAGAGTTTCTTATCAAAAATGTTCCTAACACTCAAATCGGACGATTCCCCGAGAATAATTTTCAACCTGAAATCGTTAAAACTTCTTCCTAGACCCGGCTCCGTTCAAACTCATAAGCCACTACAAAGTGTCAGAGTTTCTGCAGCCAAACGATTGGTTGTCGAAAATAGACCTATCGCAAGCTTACTTTCATCTCCCAATAGCACATCGGAGATTTTTGCGACTGGTCTATCGAGGAGAATTACTTCAGATGACAAGTCTGCCCTTTGGCCTTTCATCTGCCCCCAGAATGTTTGCAACCCTCACAAATTGGGTAGCCCAACTACTTTCTGCTGCGACGAGATATCCGGACAATCGTTTATCTCGACGACTTCCTCCTTGCGAACCAATCCAAGGACGATCTTTGTCGACAATCGCATCTTTGGCCTTTCATCTGCCCCAAGAATGTTTTCAACCCTCACAAATTGGGTAGCCCAACTACTTACTACTGCGACGAGATATCCGGACAATCGTTTATCTCGACGACTTCCTCCTTGCGAACCAATCCAAGGACGATCTTTGTCGGCAATCGCATCTTTGGCCTTTCATCTGCCCCCAGAGTGTTTTCAACCCTCACAAATTGGGTAGCCCAACTACTTACTGCTGCGACGAGATATCCGGACAATCGTTTATCTCGACGACTTCCTCCTTGCGAACCAATCCAAGGACGATCTTTGTCGGCAATCGCATCTTTGGCCTTTCATCTGCCCCCAGAATGTTTGCAACCCTCACAAATTGGGTAGCCCAACTACTTACTGCTGCGACGAGATATCCGGACAATCGTTTATCTCAACGACTTCCTCCTTGCGAACCAATCCAAGGACGATCTTCGTCGGCAATCGCATCTAGCAGTAGATATCCTACAATCTCTGGGGTGGTATGTAAATCTCCAGAAGTCAGTGCTCTTCCCCACTCAACAATTAGAGTACTTGGGAATCGTTTGGGACACGCATAACAATTGCAAATTCCTTTCTTACCGGAAGCAAGAGGCATTGTGCCACTCACTTCGAGCAATACTGACTTCTCGAAAATGGTCCTTAAAACTGGCGGAAAGTCTCCTAGGAAGACTAAACTTTGCCAGCTTCATGGTCGCCTCCACTGCAGACAATTGCAGATAGCGAGCAGGCCACTGAAGCACCTGTCACCAAGAAGGTCTTTCTTGCCGGAAGCAAGAGGCATTGTGCCACTCACTTCGAGCAATACTGACTTCTCGAAAATGGTCCTTAAAACTGGCGGAAAGTCTCCTAGGAAGACTAAACTTTGCCAGCTTCATGGTCGCCTCCACTGCAGACAATTGCAGATAGCGAGCAGGCCACTGAAGCACCTGTCACCAAGAAGGTCTTTCTTACCGGAAGAAAGAGGCATTGTGCCACTCACTTCGAGCAATACTGACTTCTCGAAAATGGTCCTTAAAACTGGCGGAAAGTCTCCTAGGAAGACTAAACTTTGCCAGCTTCATGGTCGCCTCCACTGCAGACAATTGCAGATAGCGAGCAGGCCACTGAAGCACCTGTCACCAAGAAGGTCATGACAAATGACCGAGGACAGCTTACAAGTAATAGAGTGGGGGATAGGGAATGCGAACGAATCAAGTTCCATCCACAGGGAAACCTGCGAACGTTTCTTGACAACAGATGCGTCAGACTAAGCTTGGGGAGCAACTCTGGACGACTTGATGCTGTCAGGACAGTGGACCGTTCAAACAAAAGAAGCGGCACTCCAAACGAAAAGAGTTGTTCGCTGTTTTCACAACCCTGCAACGCACAGCGCACGACCTTTCTGGCTCCGAAATTCTGGTACAATCAGACAACAAGACAGTAGTCGCCTACATCCGCAAGGAAGGGGGCACCAGATCCAAAACACTCCTAAATCTTACCCGAGATCTGTTGACTCTGGCAGACCAATGGGAAATCTCGCTAACAGCGCAGTACCTACCGGGAAGATACAACGGAGACGCGGATCACCTATCAAGAGGAAGATCCCCTCCAGAGTGGCATCTTTTATCAACGGCAACGAAGGCCATTTTCAATCATTTCGGAGTACCAGATATAGACCTGTTCGCATCCACGGCGGCACACATGAGTTCAACTTACGTATCCAGAGACTCCACAGACTCATGCGCAATCTTTCAAAACGCGGAAGAGAAAAGACTGCTCCTGTCAGGATGGAGAGCTTCCACACTCAACACATATAAACCTGCTTGGCAAAGATGGTGCCGCTGGATACTGGCGGAAAATACCCATCCCAACACATCATCTCCTAATCAATTGGCAAGGTATCTAGCGCAACTGTTCATAAACAAAAAACTGTCATACAGGACTATACTGGTACACAAGTCAGCCATCGTAACCTTCTGCAACCCAATGATGGAAAAGAATCTCAGCTCAGATTTCCTAGTGAAACATACATTAAAAACCATAGCAATGGTAAGGATTAACCCTCCTAAGTCCCCTGTGTGGAATCCGCAGATAGTGAAAGACTGGCTAGTCAGGAACACTCCTCGTTCAGATTCTCTCTATGAAGTTGCGTGTAGAACAGCAATCTTACTTCTGTTATCCTCAGGAAGAAGAGTACACGATCTGACCTTGCTAAATATCACAGAAGGAAACATTCTAGACGAAGGCACATCAATTGTGTTAATTCCATTTGTTGGATCAAAAACAGATACACTTCTGGAATCCAAGGAACACAACGTCAACCCAGTCTTCTGGATAAGGAAGCTGATTGAACTATCACGCGAAAGGAGATCAGGACAAAATATTTATAACCTGTTCATCAGCACCCGAGGACAAGTGAAGGCAGCTACAAGAACAATCATAGGAGGATGGGTAAAGAACACGCTAAAATCAGCAGGAGTAGAGGCCACTCCCGGCAGCACACGTTCAGCGGTCACATCACTTAATTGGCTGGAGAACTACCCAATAGAAAACACTTTCAGAAAATACTATCAGAAAGAGATGTTGAAACATACAGCTCCAGAAGATCCCTCCCTATTTCAACCAGTTAATATCAAATAAAGACGTCCCCGGTCACCAGGAGATAATAGACAGATCTCTCATAATATGGACTCCAGACATCTCTCAGAACACATAATGGGGGAGTTTTACCTACCATTAAAACTCTTATTATGTTTCTACAGATGTCTGGAGTCCAGGTAACCCCTACCTGGTGTATTATGAGCTTTATGACAAATGGCGACCGGGTTATGGGGGAACTGGAAATAGGGAAACAGGAAATGGGGAAAAAGCGACCATAGAGTAAAAAAGTGCCTAAAGTGTAAAAAAGTGCAAATCAAAGACCCAGGAATAGACTAAAAAACCACATAAAAGGGAAAAAGTGATTGTTTCTCTCATAATATGGACTCCAGACATCTGTAGAAACATAATAAGAGTTTTAATGGTAGGTAAAACTCCCCCATTATTTCCTGTGTTCAATCCAGTAGGAGCGTCTTGCCTACCGTCCATGCCTACTAGAGTGACGCTATGTGCGTTAGCTAAGTGTCGTAATGTGAGAAGCCAATCCGTAGTCCAGTGGCAACACTTCGGACTCGTAAATGGAAGGTTGTGGGTTTGAATCCCGGCGGAGCACAAAAAATATACCATTTATATTTTCAAATATGCTCTTTGCTTGGTGAAAAAAATCATATACCTTTACCAAAGACCGGTCACTAAAGGTCCATCCAGCCTTACAGCAACTGGGTCTTGCTTGAGAATTTGCACTTTCTACAGCGACGACCAAGCTCGCAGAGGGCTCTTCAGGTGTGATACACACAAAAACAGCGCTCACCAAATAAACCAGCCTATTTTTTTTAAGCTGTAGATAGATTCGAAACTTCAATTCTACAATCCTTTTTTTATAATTTGCCGTCCAATTTTTTTACATGGATATCTCCTTTGATCATTTACACATTGCAGTCCTAGAAAAACACTTATTTACCTACTAATCTAAAAAAAATACGTAATTAATCAAATTAAGAGCTATTAACAATTGTTTTTTTTTTGTATTATATTATCTCAACACTAATTCCATGCTCTACATGACGTTTATCAAAATTATTTGCTTCCATACATTTTTTGCCCATTTCAGGTAGGTAAATAGATACTTAAAATATTGATGCTATCCAACAGCCATAAAAAAAAAACAAACACGAGTAATAACATAACAGCGCGATAATTTGAATAATTTAACTGCAACCAGGCGAGGCAATCACGAAAACGGAATTCAAAGCTGCCTCCCGTGGATTTGAAGCTACAACCTCGAGGTTCTTAGCGGCCGGCGGACCACTTAACCATCCGCCATTGACGCATTACAAATTGCCACAAATAAAACACCTCCTCTCTCAGGCGCAAGGGAAATATATTTCCGAGGATGGCAATAATTCTGTATTGAGGGAGGACGCCTTCTTAATGTTCAATTAGTGTCTTCTTCTTCTTCAATGAATATTGGCGATGACTTGACTGAAAGGTTGGTATGCGGCTGACCACCCATACTGTAAAAAATGGTTCACTTTGCCAATGTCACCCCTGTTTCAGGGAAGGTCAGCAAAAGTTGCAGGGCTTATGTTCATTTGAGATTGGGTTTTTTATATTGTAGGTCCACATGCTGCATGTGTAAGCGCGAAATTATGCATGTCTGCTTGTGGGAATGCATTTAATATCAATCTCAAATGATACATATCTTTGCAGCTTAGATTTAGATTAGATCATAGCAATTTGAACTTTCAGTAGGTACTATGAAAGAAGAATCTTGTGCTTCTGCCAAACCACTGGGTTCTTCAACCAAGATTTTATCCTTTGACCTGGAGTTCATCTTCCCTGTATGATGGGATATAGGAGCGAACATTTCTCATTTCTTATTATGTGGCCGAAGGATATAATTTTTTTCATTTTGGCAGACATCAGGAGTTCGGTTCAGTAGGTACCTATTCATACAAGAAAGAACCCCGGCACTTGTCACTCGGTCTATCCAGAATATTTTTAGCATCCCTACATTTCAAAGGTAGTGAGTGCCGAGTAGATTACCCACCTTTAGTACCTACATCGGAAAGATTTTGCAGTTCGCACATTCACACACATTTTCAGTCATTATATTCGCAAGTACTTTTTTAAACCTTACTTCCCGCATAGGTATGCAAAAAAGCATCAACTGTACTCTAGACAATTTGGTTTCGGGTCCCAAATTGGAGTAGCGTATAGGTACTTTATTAGTCGGGACCCCCTGCTGATAGGGGGCAGGCCGACAGTTGAAGAAAAACAGCAAAACTCTACATCCAAGTATACAAGTTCACGCTTTAACTCGACCAAAGCGTGTACGAAAACTTAAACTTTCACAAGATGCGTTGATTCAGTTCCAATACAATTTTTGGTAAATGCTCCGGGTGAGTTTGAAACGTAAAATGACCTGAGGGTTAACAACCTCACTCACACACTTACTGCAGGTACGAGAAATAATATAATAAGTGGCGAAACAGCTCATCATGTTTGGCCTGTATCCCAGAGACAATCTGCACAACCAAATACAGCGCCAGACAGCGGTGTGGACTCTTACCAGCAAATTGGCTGAAGGAAACGTGAAGCATCACAGCTTCTTTATTCAGCTACAAATAACAATGAATCCTTTGTCATTTGGGACTTCTTCTTCTTCTTCTTTGAGTACCGTGTCAGGTCCCCGCGAAATATTGTGTTGAACGTTCACTTGCGAAAATGTCTCTTGCAGTTCTAAATACCTGTCTTCCAGTGTTAAAAAAAAATAGGCTGATTTATTTGGTGAGCGCTGTTTTTGTGTGTATCACACCTCAAGAGCGTCGTCAAAAGAGTCGTCGCTGCAGAAAGAGCCAATTCTCAAGCAAGACCCAGTTGGTGTAAGGCTGGATGGACCTTTTGATGACCGGTCTTTGGTAAAGGTTTATGAATTTTTCAACCCAGCGAAGAGCAAATATGAAAATATAAATGGTATATTTTTGTGCTCCGCCGGGATTCGAACCCACAACCCTCCATTCAGAGTCCGAAGTGTTACCACTGAACTACGGACCGGTCAAGTGTTCTTATTCACGTCCAATCTCGTATGTTACGCAGCCATGAGATCTGCTTCCAGCCGACACCTCATTTTCCTTCAATCTTTCTTCCAAGGATCAAATGTAAAAGCTCGTACTTTTCCCCTCTTAGCACACATTCCGCTCCGTAGTCTAGTGGTTAACGCTACGGAATCGTAATTGGAAGGTTGAGGGTTTGAATCCCGGCGGAGCACAAAAAATGCACCATTTGTATTATCAAAAATGCTCTTCGCTGTTCTGAAAAATTCAAATCTATACTGGTCATCAAAGGTCCATCCAGCCTTACAGCAACTGGGTCTTGCTGGAGTATTGGGGATTTCTATGGCGACGACCAAGCTGGCAGAGGGCTCTTGAGGTGTGTTTTAGATAAAAACAGCGCTCACCAAATAAATCAACCTCATATTATTATTATTCCAAGTACGACACGTTTCTGACTTTGATACTTGTCAGCAATTGCCTCTCAGTTCTGGCTCTCTGGAGCACATCTGAGTCATATCTGTCCATAGTGTGCGCAACATTCTAGAGTACAACCAAATTTCAAATGTTTGAGAGACTGGCAAAATAATATAGTCTATAATAATATATTCAAGATGTATTAGAGAATTCCATTACATTTCTTCCTTCTGATAACTTATATCCTTGTTTTTCATTTTCCAGGAGTTGAGGCGTGTCCTGGTGGATGTGGAGAGCATGGAAGATGTGCCGCAAGACCCACAGGAGGTTTCCATTGTGCCTGTGATCCAGGGTTCTCCGGAAAATACTGCCATGAAAGTAAGACATATCACCTTCCTATCTTGATAATGTCTCGTATCTCATAATCTTTTTTTCTGAAATCACTGCTGTACTGTATTATTCATTTGTCTCTGCTGGTCACCATCCTCTTGTAAAGGCAGTACCTTGTTGTGTTAACCATTTGTCTCTGTTGGCTACCATTGTCTTGAGTTGTGTATAGAATTCGGAACCAATGAACAGATTAGCATTCTGGAAATATGATGTTCTTTGTAGACCTCTCGGCTCTCACTCGTCTTCCTTAGATTTTTTCTTCAATAATTTTTCTGAGGACCATACTATGCGCCTTGTTTGCTTAGATTTCCTCCTTTCGTCAGATGCTCAATCCTTGTTTTATAAGAAACAAGCAAAAAGACCAACACATGTTTTTTTGTAATTTTGTAACAAAGCTCAACTTTTCAAGATTCACAAATCAAATAGCTGCAAAATCAAAAAAATGCATACAATATCAACAAAAATACATTTCTTTGAATTTCAGCTAGTTAATGAAGCTAGAAAGTCCTTTCTACAAGTTTTTCATTTCTGTTTTGTGATTGTTTCAGATATCAATGACTGCAAGTACAACCCGTGTCAAAATGGCGGAACCTGCGTAGATAAAATCAACTCTTTCCAATGTATTTGTAGAGAAGGATGGCAAGGAGACTTGTGTAGCATAAGTAAGTATTAATATTTCATCTTTAAAACACATTAAAATAAATACAATATTTGTTTTACCTATAGATTAATGTTCTATGCTGACATCTGTGGATTTTTTCTCAAAGCTTAATGTTTAATTTAAGGCGATACCCACAAGATGGCACTGCACCTATTCTAATTCCCTTTTTTATTTTAGATGCTGATGAATGCAATCCAAATCCTTGTCGGAACAACGGCACATGCGTTGATGGTATTGCAGATTTCTCTTGTATTTGTCGTGACGGTTGGAAAGGTAAAAATGATTTCTTATCAATTATTTGGTAATCAATACAAAAATGCATTCAAATTTAGAGAAGAAATTTAAAAAAACGCAACTAACACTAACAACAAAGAGAAGAAATTTCACTTACTAAATGCAAAATTGATCATTTTTCATTCAAATGGTAACTGGCGGTTTTGCTAATAAAAATTCACAAAATTAAGGTAACTGCTCTGAACACAACTTGTGCGCTAGCAAAAACTGAAAAATATTGTTTACGGATGATTTTAGGGCTCTTTTGAGCGCAACGAAATGTTTCTCTGTCTTTGAATATTAAATATTCAGTTTAAGACTGTTTCAATCAAAAAATAAATTGAGGAGACTTTAAATAGACGTGCGCTCAGCGTCAAGGTTTACCTCATACTGGATCAAGCATTGTTTTTTTTTATATTGCCTCTACTGAGGGAACACCTCTAATTCAGATGTTGTAACATTGTAGGTAAAACATGCAATCTCAAAGATTCTCACTGCGACTATACAACATGCAGAAATGGCGGGACCTGTCAAGACCTTGGAAGTACATTCGCTTGTCGATGCCCACCTCAATGGGGCGGAACTGCGTGCCATATTGCCAAGATGCCAGCCTGCCGGTAATTATCATTTTCATCTTTATTCATCCAACATCAGAATATAATTTATATATTGGATTAATTGTATGACTGATTGACTTTTTAGATCTAACCCATGTATGAATGGAGCAACGTGTGTCAATACTGGAGATTTTTACAATTGCATTTGCAAGGAAGGCTTCGAAGGACTGCATTGCGAGAATGACATCAACGAATGTATATCTCAGGTAAGTGAGGGGATTTAAATGAACTTTCATCTAACTGTACACTTTATTCAACAAAAAATAAAATATTGATTTTATCTTTTTTGCTAACACACTGGCTTATTGACGTCAGAATTTTTCTCTGGCATTTTTGTTGCTTCTTCATTCAATCACAGCCTCTATTAAATTGTTTTCTCTAGATGTAGAACAACCGAAAAATACCAAATTGATGTTTTTCTCGGCAGGCAAATGTCACAAATCATCACTAAGGTTCCTAAGCAACCAATAACAAAATATGTTTTACTCTTACAACCCAGGCATGTGAATTAATAACTTTTTGTCTATGTAAAATGTGCTGGCTTCATGAACCATTTTTAAGGCATTAGATAAATTAATTATCAATTTCTAGCCATGCTACAATGGAGGCAAGTGCATTGACGGGCTGAACTGGTTCCTGTGTGAGTGCGCGGCTGGATTTTCTGGTCCCGATTGTCGTATCAATGTGAATGAGTGCGCCAGCTCCCCATGTGGCCGCGGGGCCACATGCCTGGATGGGATCGGCAGCTACCAGTGCCTATGTCCGCCTGGAAGAGATGGAACCTCGTGTGAACAAGGTATAATTCAAACAAAATAACGTATGATTCCATAAATTGGAGAGTTTTACAGACTGACTGTTCAGGGGCGCATTTTTGATGGCACTCCTAATGCCAGTATTTACTTTCAATGCTTCTATCCCTTTTCCTCACTTGCTTACTTTTAGTGCATCCATGTCTTTCTTATGAAAACCAATTCAGTGGTTTTTCGCTCTTTACGTAGTACTCTAATATTTGCCAATTTTGATGCACAAATTTTAAGCAGGCTCTTGTTATCAAAAGCTTGAATGAACCGTATAAATCAAAGTTTTAGCCAAGTGTTGAATGGTGTTTGAATGTCTCACGCATTTGTCCCAAGCGTTTGACCATCAAGGCTGAATTTGATCAAGTACAAATACTCTGAACAATCATGGAGATAGCACTGCTCTCGAAAACAATGTGCAAAACGAGAATAAAAAAGCAAGCAATTGCAATCGGAAGCAATCAATTCAGATCATGAGTAATATGATTTTTCAATTTGTACCATTCGTTGGACCAGCGTTGCTTCATATGTACTTTAAGATGCAATGTGACAGAAAATACAAAATAGTTAATTATATAAAAGTTAAAAAGCATTTTTCCATCAGAGAATAAATAATTACTTAAAGGATAAAATTTAAAAGCATGTAATCACAACATTTTCCTTCAACACCAGACGTAGATTCGGAAGAGTGGAACGCCGTGTCTGCTGGCTCCATAGGTGGTGATGAAGACTCCCGCTCCTGCCTGTGGAGAGGCCACTACCACCCCGCCAACTCCAGCTGGCAGTCCCACTGCAACACCTGCTGGTGCCTGAGCGGGAGAGCCACCTGCACACACGTGTGGTGCGGGC
Organism: Agapetus fuscipes; assembly: GCA_951799405.1. Lineage (NCBI taxonomy): Eukaryota > Metazoa > Arthropoda > Insecta > Trichoptera > Glossosomatidae > Agapetus > Agapetus fuscipes. The sequence continues at coordinate 7,833,064 of OX637349.1, forward strand.
TGCCCGACTGCCTCGCTCCTCAGGCGAGACCCTGCCAGAGCAACCAGGTACACACTCATTTTCTATTTATAATCATGTTCATGTGAGGTTTGGCTTATTTTGTGTGTACACATGCAGCATGTGTAAGCGCAAAATTAACATATGCATTAAATATGAGCCTTAAATGTCAGTATATCTTTGCAATGTATATTATAGGGCTCCCGTGCTTTAAGTCCTTTAAAAATTGATTACACATGTTTTTTCAGGTGTGTGTTCCTGTGGGAGAGAATGCCTGTTTACGCCCCACATGTGAACCTATTGGAGAGTGCCGGGATGTGGAAGCAAGAAGGGTAGCTCCCCCACCTCTACCTGCTCCTGCCAACTGCTGGCCCAATCAGGTAAGCAATTTATGGTTGTATTAACTTATCTGTCAACATGCTCTACTGCTAACAACTCAAACTCTTACTGTCAACATACTCTACTGCTAGCTATTTATGATAGACTCAGAACAAACACCATAGACTAAAACGTTAATTACATCCATCGATCAACATAAAATACATAGATGGAGCATCAGAGCCATTTGGTGTGCCTTCTAGGGTGTCCTCTTCATACAAACAAGGTATTGTTATACTCAGCTTCCAGGCAACCGTCAAGTAAAACTTACGTTTATGTCTCTTTTGGACTTATGATGTTGACATTTTTATATCTCATTTTATACCTATTATCATAATTTATGGCACGTTGGAACCATGTATAGAAACAAGTACACAAAAGCTATGATAAATAAATCTTTCACTTAAAGGTACACAACTAATTTTCTCTTTATCCTCTAGGCTGCCCTTTCCAACCGTTGCGCCCGCATCTCATTAGTGATGTCGCGAGGCATGCTCCTCCCAGGCACCAGCGCAGAGGGCGTGTGCCGCGCCTTGCGTCTGCTGCTGGCTGCTGCGCACGCACGTGCTCTGGTCTCCCAAGGTCAAGAGGCCCCACCTCTGGTCCTGCTGTGTGACGTCAAACGTGATACAAATGATACTGTAGAAGTTACTCTGGTAAGTCTAACACACAGAAAGTATTTAATATAATAATAACTACACAGTTCAAATTTATTTATCGGATATTAGACGAACCGTTATAAGAGAACTTACATTAATCTCGACGTTTCGTTAGCAACGTAGCTAACGTCTTTAGGAGACACTCTCTCTGCACGACGACTGAGAATAAACTATATAACGGTTCCTCTAATATTCGAATCCACATTGAAAGCGCTCGAGGTAACATAACACAACAAGATAACATTGAAAGCGCTCAAGGAAATAAAATCAACTCGTGAAGAAAACTTTGCATTTTATTTTTACTTTAATAATTTATTTTCTCTTGATATAAAAATATGTTTATCGTTAAAAGACCAGTGTAAAAAACGCAACTAAGCTACACATATGGTGTAACTTCTTGCCTGCGTTATACCCGAAGGGGTCGCATGTGGGGGTTTTGCAGTTCCCGAGGGGGCTGGTTCTCATTTCTTGTGAAGGCTGAGTAAACCTTGAGATCGAACCCTTGCTCTCGGCATGGAATGCAAGCATTCTACCAATTGAGCTATCAACCTTTTTATGATCTTGGTCATCGTCGCTACAAAACACCAATTCTCAAACAAGACCCAGTTGCTGTAAGGCTGGATGGACCTTTGGTGACCGGTCATTGGTAAAGGTTTATGAATTTTTCAACCCAGGGAAGATCAAATTTGAAAATATAAATGGTATATTTTTTGTGCTCCGCCGGGCGATTCGAACCCACAACCTTCCATTCAGAGTCCGAAGTGTTACCACTGAACTACGTACCGGTCAATTGTAAATTGTGATCTCGAGAATTGAAAATAATAAAAAAAAAGTATTTCAATTTTCAATCTGTGTTGAATTTACACATAATACACACTCCTTTCAGTCTTCCTCTCTGGAAATAAACCTAGTGATGAGAGTAATAAGCATGTGTGTTGACCTTTTATGCATACCTACAGTATTGTAGCTCATAACAGATTTAAACTTATTCATTGTTAACAGAAGATTAATTTATTTATCTTCATTTCCAGTCATCACTCTCCGAAGACTCTGACCGCTCAATCATCGCCGGTGTTCGGATCCTCGGTGAACAAATCTCCCGCAAGCAGTCTGGCACAGCATCTCCACTCTCGGCCGTGGTAGAAGTGAAGGCAGAGACGGCTGTGGTTCAGCAGGAGCTGTCTGGCGGTCACGGGGGAGGGGGGAGTGGGTGGCTGGCAGCCGCGGGGGGAGGGTTTGCCGCCATCTTGGCCGCGGGGGTGGCGGGGGGGCTGTACTGCCTGCAGAGGAGGCGGAGGGCGGGAGACATGCAGCAGCAAGAGCAACATCACCATCGCCACCATGACGATGACAAGTCTAATAATCTTCAGAATGAGGAGAACTTTAGACGGTAAATATTGTTTTTTTTTATCCTTGTCCTTTTATGATGACTAACAAAAAGCCTCAAGAAATATATGAGACAACCTCGTGTACGAACGGCTCTCAAAAATAAAGCATACTTACAATTATATCGGAAACTGTCAGTTTATTTTAAATGTTGTCAGTGTTCTGGCTGAGGGGGCCAAGTGGGCTGATCTTTCTAGCGTGTTCGGAATGGAATAACGTTGGTTCGATCCCCGTTTGGGTCATTTGACCATAACTTTGGCCCTGGTTTAACAGAGGAAATTGGGTAATTATTAATTAATAATTCATTAAAATAAACCATGATGAATTATTAATTGATGATATTAATACCTGTTTCTGGCCAGGCAGAATAGGTTGGTGAATTGCATTCCTCTTTAGAAATCTATTTCAAAAAAAAAATTTTAGTGTAAGATTCAATGTGACCAAAAGGGATAAAAGCTGATCTTAGTTATTATGTCGTGGCCTTTTCTGACAACCCATAAGCTTGCTCCTGTTGACAACACTAGCGCTTTTTAGGACAGAATGGCAATCGGTAATCAACCAAAACTGTCTTTTTTACTTGTACCTATCTTTCTAAAAAAAAAGGCAACATGGTCATACAAAAAAAGACTAACACTTTTCAGAGAGAATTCTGCCAAAGGACCAAATTTTGTTTCCAGCAGTGGATACCATTTTAAATGTATATGAATCTTCCTCAGGTACGCCAACCCGCTGAAGGAAGACAGTATAGGGAACTCCCTAAACGACAGCATGAGCTGCTTAAAAGGTGCCGGAGCTGCACCACAGGCGCCCAACGAATGTGGCAAGCTGAGGCGGCCGCTTTCTGAAGCAGGTGGAGGCGCAGCAGGCTCTGGGCTGGCCTTAGCTACTCCCGGAGGTAGCCGCGCAGGGTCACAGATCCTACTCTACAAGCCGCAGAATCCGGATGTAAGAAACAACACAATGTGCGATGACCCGGCAGCCCACAAAGACTTTGCAAAGCGAGTTATAAACATGAATGTCTTGCCCAGCACGACGAATCAAAATGGAAACAACCAACCCGCCGAAGTACTGACTGTGTTAGTGTAGCTAAATTTATGTTAATTTGTTTCCTATGTCGTTGGTGCTTCTGTATTGGAAGATTCTCTGTTGATGAAGGGGTATTGATGCCATGGCAATGTCATTCAGGGGAGAACCACCATGAATAGAACTGCTTACAGTAAAAACACGATTCCTATTGACTTCCCTTTGGAGAAAAAACCCAGGCAAAAGAGCATTTAAAATTTAAATACTTTAAAAGTACAGTTTTATTTTTCTATTTAAATCACAAGGGCTTTGGGCTTATAGTTACCAAAGTAACATGTTGATATATTATTATAAAATATGCTACATATGATTTCTTGGAAGATCGACCAGTTTATTAATGCCGCCATACTATGATGAAAGAAGGGGAGAAGTTTAAGAAGCGTGTAAGAACCAAGAGAGTAGAATTGCAAGCAAAATTATCATAAAAAGCCGATATAAAAAAGAGTTGCCTCGTGAAAAATCTCACGTTTGCCACTGACAGCCTATGAGTTACCAGTGCCTCAAATATAAAACATTGTGTATACTCCCCTCAATCACGTAAAGAGTAAAATATATGAAAGATACAAAAGCACCCCAAGTGAGTGATTTAGCTTTCTTACATTTTTTATATTTATATGTACGATAGAGGGGAGATCATGCAATGTTGAAACTTGAAATACACATGAAATACTTGAAATACAGATGGTAAAATAATTTTTAATAACTTTTTAAAAGAAAAAACACTTTCAAATAATTTTATGAAAATATTTTGACAGTGTAAAATACAGATGGCTTACAACCGATTAAAACATTGCAATTTTTTATTGGCATTGTGTTTCCGCTCCCCTCTAATAGATGGCATTGCTATGGCATCCAAGCCCTGATAACTCAACTCTGTACGTAATATATTATTATAGTACCTATCTCGTAATAGATTATCGAAGTAAGAAATTACTGCCCTTTTAAAATAATACGACTGTTTTACTTGTGTGATAGTTTTGTATAGATAAATGTACTAAGTAAAACAAATACATTTCCTTTACAATTAAAGTATCTAAATAACAATGACAAATTACATTTATTTCATTATAATTATTCAATATCAACCTTCAATACATTTGAGTCTTACATTTTGACAAACATCTTCAAATTGACAGTCAAATGTCACGCTCATTTCAGAAATGAATGGAGTTTGGACATTAAAAAATTTCCTTGAAAAAATGTCACTTCGTAAATTAATCAATTTTGGGATTTTTTTATTTGGCATCATTGTGAATGAATACGTTCAGTGACATCCGGAGATAGATATGAAAAATCAACCTACCCAGCGCTTTAGTTTTCTAATCTACCTATACATAATATTTTATTGAAGCACAACAGTTTGTTCAGTCTCTAGTGTAATATTTCATTTTGTATGGACGATAGCGCCAGGATGAAAGTGGTCAATTCAGAATTAAGGTCCACGCAACCACAATAACAAGTGTCCTGTAGACCCAGCCAAGTGATGTCACATATTTTTTCCAATTTAAATGTATGGACTCCATTGATTTTCGTGCATTCCAAGTTTAAAAACTAATCTTTTATGATACATTTGAGGTATTCACATTTTCTCAAAGCTAAAACCTTTATATAATATCAATCAATTTATGAGATTATTACTTTAATTATTTGTAAATGATTTATTTCCGCATTATACAGTATCAGTTTTATTATGATTTTAAGTTAATCAATGAAAACACAACTTTAAAAATTTTACATTCAAAAAGTACCTTTTTTTTTAAAATGCTCTCAGCTAACTAATAATTAAGTGATAATAAAATAATGTATTGAAATAAAAATGTAATTTATATATTTTTGTAAAGCTATATTAAATTATAAATGATATAGAAGATCTATCTGTAAAGCAAATTAAAAAAAATAATATAATTGAAGTGTGTGATACTAAGATTACGAAACGAAATTCTTTTTTTTAGTGTAGGAAGAATAATAATATAAATATTAGTGTATAAGATATATTTAGTAGAACTGTGTAATTTTATTGTGAAAATTTAAAACTGTGTCCAATTATAACACTTTACGATTAAACTCATCCCTAGTGTTTTACAAAACAAATGTATATTAACTAAAACAGCGCCTCCAGTGAACGTTTTAGTTTACATACATTTTACGTTAAACACTTAAGTTGAGCTTAATTTAAGAGTCTCATCGATTGAGATCTCCGTGAATTGTATTTAAGTCCTATCTGGAATATACTCCATTATTATCAGAGAAGATGTCTCATTCTCCTCAAAATAATTTAAATCCTTTTCTATGTAATTGACCCATCATCTCCTGAAGTTTGCACATATTTATATTTTTGGCACAACCACATACATTCCAGACAGGATCCACACACAGTACGAGTTTTAATCGGTATGTACATAGATAGATCGGTGTGTAAACCACAGCTATCAGCGGCAGAAACACATCAACTGTAACTAAATACATAGACACGTTTTTAATATAAATTGTTTAAAATTAAATTTAGAATGTAAAAAAATGGTTGTTCCTGGAATTTCCAATTTAGTATTACATTTGTTTCACCCTTCTCATTCCCTTTATAAGTAGTGCATTTTTTTCATATTTCAATTTCTTTTGGTATTTTGAGCTAAAATACAAAAAAGTACTTAATTTTCAATTACAGTACCCAGATTATAAAGCATTGCGTAAACTCCCCTCGATTGCATAAATTGAAAAATGCATGAAAACTAAATCACTCGCTAAGAGTGTCGTTGTATATTCTATACATTTTCGATTTACACAATCGAGGGGAGTATATGTAAATGTTTTATACTCGGGGTAAAGGTATCAGCTATCTATGTTTTCAATATTCATAAAGAAACTTTTCTTATTTATTCATCCTTATTACTTACTTATGTTGGAGTATTTAACTAACAAGAAGTATATATTTTTAATATCATTAAACTGAACGGATGGTTTGTCTAACGACATTTAGCTGATTAACTATTGCCTCGGTTTAATGTCATCACAGTATCCATTCATTATGTTAAAAATTATTAAACTACTCTTGGTTTGGAACTACAAACCCTTCATAATATTTTCTTTGCTTACTTCAGCCATCCTCGTCCACTGCTGAGCATAGACCTCCCCCATATTTCTCCAGGCATCTCTAACAATATGTAAGACTTTGTTATACTGAAACTACCTCTTCTTTATTTTAATTCAATACTTATATTACGAGTATTATCAATACAGTGGTGCATGCATCTCAATAAACATAGGTGATATTTAAGGCTACCAACTGATAAAACGAATTAATGTTATTTTGTTATTCTTTAACAAAATATTGCCTTATTTCTACACAGCCTCCCTGAGATCACTTTTTTAAAAACAAAAGACATGTACAATGTTCTTTTTATCACAATATAAAATTAAAACCATGAATAAAACATCACAGCTAACTTCGCGGCTAACTGTCAAAAATGAATTCCGTTTTCAACCATGTTCATTATGATCTGTGTGCCACTGTACATTCTATTCTATCCCTATTAAAATGTATCCTATCGTTGCCTTATAAGGGATCAACTATTTTTATTATTATCGAATAGAATATTATAATTATTGGTCTCAATCTTTTAGATTATTGACTCGTCAAAGCTTGGAAAAAAAAATATGTGTTATTTAAATATTCAATTCAAACTGGAATCACAATCCTTGGACATGTTTACAAAATAAAACTTATTTAAAAAATGTAATATTTGACAAACCATTATTAAAGGACTTCCTTCATTCTTGACATTTCATGGGTGTCGTAACCAATCTCTATGGGAGATTTTCTTGTGTAGTTAGCATCATGCATCAGTTAATCCTTGCTCACTGCAAAATGAAAAAGTCTACTCAACACTTTGGCGTTGACACCAACAAAATATTGTGACTTTAATAACAGTCCGTCAAATACCCAAATTTAAAAATAATATTTATTTGTAAACTTATCAAAATATTTATAGTAATGGACAACTTAATTAGGTAAACAAATAGCCTTTATTCTAAGCTTTGATTCTAATTGATAGGTATGTAAAAATACTTTAGGTAAAATTATTTATTCCATGTTGAAATGAAATTTAAACTAAAAAAAACTAATGAATTTAGATAATATCTAATCAAATTTGTATGAGGGACTATTTTTGAAAAAATTGTGAATAAAATCATTTGTGTGAAGAAGATTAATATTAAAATAATTTTAATATTCTTGCCAACATAAAAACAAAACTATTGTATAATTTTTTAAAGATGTTTTATACTGTATTGCAATGTACTGTTTTAAAAGTTTTTTTTTTGTAAATATGTAAATAATAAAGTTGTATTTTATTTTTTATAAAAACTCTTAGATAAGATAATTTTTTACATGAACAAAGTAGAAAAGTATTATATTTTTGTTGTTAGTAAAATACTCATTTGCCTTTTAAAAAAATATTGTGACAATAGACCTGTAAAATCCACACATGAATATTTTTTTGTGTCCTCGGTACTTATGATAAAAAATAAAATGTTTTTGTATTTTAACCAAATTTTCAAATAAAAGAAATACAATAATCCTTTTGTATTATTTCAAGCCCCATTTTCTATTTTGCAAGGCAGTCTAAAGAGTGGAGTTGGAACGAATTTCAAAAAAATGAGCGGCCGGATGTCACAGGCCTAAGTGACTAATGTCCTAAGTAACCAATAAAAAAAATTATATGGCTTTTTCCCTAAGAATCCATTGGTGACCTCACTCATTTTTTGTCAATGAAATCTTTTAAGTTAGTTATCATAGAATGAGGTCTACAAATTTTTGTCATCACATGGACGGTTTACTAAGGAAAAGACATACAAATGTTTTGTTATTGGTTTGCTTCCAATACAAGACTGATTTTGGCTCACCAAAAAGTTCCAAATTAAAAAATATTCCAAATCCTTTTTTTCAATGGATAGACCTATCTATTAAGGATGTACATCAATAGCCATAAAAATAATCAAGAAAAAAAACATGTTCCAAATTCAAAATTTAAATTGGCATTTAATCAGTTTCAAGCTTCACCTTTTTTAGGTCAATTTTATCACAAACAAATAAAATATTTGAACATGGCACTGCTCGAGTCGAAGTTTCCACCAAAAGATGAAGTTTTACTTTTACGTTTAAATAACTATCACATTCTCAGAGAAAGAAAACATGAGACTCCACAAAATGCAGAAGTGGAAGCTGAGATAGCCAACAGAAAAACAATGTTAAATAATGAGCAAACACCTTCTGTGACATCCTTTAATCAAACAATACCAGATTTTCATGACAATTTTGAAAATAATGACGATGTTTGTACAAAATACATTGCAATGGCTAATGTTGACATTATCAAACATCCTTATTTTAAATATCCAGCTGTTAAAGTCGCAGGAATAAGCAAGGCTCTACTTGAAGGTATCAATTTAAAAGATTTAGATGGTATTTTTGATAAGTTTCACATGTGCCACAGAAAGAATTAGGTAAAGGTACAATGAAGAAAAGAGACTTAATAAATGACAATAATTTGAAGTTGTCTCTATTCAAAAAATTCATCTGAACACAGCGCCATCTTAAAACAAGTCTATTGACAATGAAATCTGCACAAATTTGAATTTAGAACTTTTTTCTCAATGGGCAAATGTTACACTTGTATGGGACTACGGTCTTTAGCAACCACTGGCAACCCGGCCATGTTACACCACAACTTTCTATGTCAATGACCCCATTGGTTTTATTTTATTATATTGCAGGTCCTATTCCAGAACCATATAAAGACAGTAAGGAAGAATATCTGAGTCTTTGCAATGATATGGATATCGTCCCTATAAAACAATTTATCGAGGATCTATCAAAAGAAAAAATTGACCTGAAGGTAACTTTTATAAGTAGAATAACATTTCATCATCAGTACCCCGAGTATAAAACATGTTAGTTTACACACACTGTGGTGGGGAGTAAAACATGTATTGAAGTTTGGTTGCTGTTAATGCTCACTGGAGAATTTTCCATACAGTGAGGATAAATAGCAACCCAAACTCCCATACATTTTATACTCCCTACGACATGTACCTAAGCGTATTAATTTTATATACTAGGAGTAGAGATTAGAGCTTTGATTTTCAAACTCAAAAGTCTGTTTATTTATTCTCAATGTATATTTTAGTATTACGGTGTGAATCCACACGGAATGAAAGCCATCTGCACTGTTCTATTTCACAACACAACTGTCACATACATGGATTTGACTGACAACTGGTTGACGAAAGATGCATGCTTCCATCTTAGAGAATTACTGGAAAAGAATACCACTCTGCAATATCTGAATTTGACAAAATGCCAGTAAGATGAAATCCATTATTCTATCTTTAATCAAGATTGCATAGATGTACCTACCTATACTTTGCTGCAATCTGATCAATAAAATGTCGGTGTTATGGCCGAGGGGGCCAAGAGGCCGATCTTACTAGTGTATTTGGAATGGAATAACATTGGTTCGATCCCCGCTTGGGTCACTTGACCATAACTTTGACCCTGGTTCAACAGATGTTATTGGGTAATTATTAATTCATTAATATAAACAATAATGAATTATTAATTGATGATATTAATACCTGTTTCTGGCTAGGCAGAATAGGTTGGTGAATTGCATTCCTCTTCACAAATCTATTTAAAAAAAAAAAAAAAAAAAAAGACGGCAGACTGTATTGGGTGTGCCACATCCAGCGAATAGACCATCACAGCCTGAATAAGATGGTTATAATTAGCAGATCCAGTGGGGCGCAGACCAGTGGGAAGACCATAGGGGAAGACCAAGTTCAATAAGGCAAAAGTGCTGGCAGGCTGTTGTGCGGTACAAGTATGGGACTAGAGGAGGAAGTTATCGGATAGGCAGCGGCGGCTGCAGTTGATCAAGGAGGCTACGACCCAACCTGCATTGTTGTGACATTGATAATGATGACTGCACAATTTTGTATTTATTGAAACTGAAGACTGAAACTGAGACAAGATATGACTATGTTGAACTTAATTAAGTTGAAATTGTTAACTTAATTAAGTTCAACATATTCATATAAGCTTCATGTATTTAAATAATGAAAAAGAAACATTGGTAACTTTCTTTATTGAAAATAGGATAGGTTCTGAAGGAATGCGGCACTTGGCAGAAGGTGTGAAATCTTCAACATCCATTAAAGAAGTGATGCTGCCTCACAACAATCTTCAAGATGAAGGAATGGAACATTTAGCACAAGCTATAGCTGTCAGCCCAATGCAAAAGTAAACCAATTACTTTAAATATATACCTATGTATATTGTGTAAGTCAGTCTATGTATATTACGTAAGTCAGATAGTCAAAAATCTAGAATTTTTCCCAAAATAATACATTGACATATAATCATCCTTTGACTTATAGGTTGGTATGAGGCTGACCACATTCAATAAAGTAATGGTTTTCAGATATGATTTGAGATACAATAAAATAAAAAATCTCGGAGCACAAAAACTTGCTGAAGGCTTGCAAAATAATTCGACCATCACCCATCTTGATTTATCTTGGAATTTTATAGAATCTGACAATGGTGAATATTAAAATCTGCACTTGTACAAATTCTCGATAGTGCATTACGTTTTGCTTCAGTGAGTTGCTCTCTTATAACCTTATTAATATTACAACCTTTTGTCTTCTTAGCATCTTGGCAAATTACAGTCTCTTGTTTTCTCGACTTCTTGCAACCTCTTGTCTTCTTAGCATCTTGGCAAATTACAGTCTCTTGTTTTCTCGACTTCTTGCAACCTCTTGTCTTCTTAGCATCTTGGCAAATTACAGTCTCTTGTTTTCTCGACTTCTTGCAACCTCTTGTCTTCTTAGCATCTTGGCAAATTACAGTCTCTTGTTTTCTCGACTTCTTGCAACCTCTTGTCTTCTTAGCATCTTGGCAAATTACAGTCTCTTGTTTTCTCGACTTCTTGCAACCTCTTGTCTTCTTAGCATCTTGGCAAATTACAGTCTCTTGTTTTCTCGACTTCTTGCAACCTCTTGTCTTCTTAGCATCTTGGCATATTACAGTCTCTTGTTTTCTCGACTTCTTGCAACCTCTTGTCATTGTGACATTATAACAACCTCTTGTTTTCTTGACTTCTAACGACTTCTTCTCGATCTTGTAATCTTACAACCTATTTTCTTCTCAGAATCTTACAACCTTTTGCCTTCTTGACATCTTACAACCCCTTATCTTTTTGGAATATTAGGTACAAACTCTGTCTTCTTGGCTTATAAAAACCTGATTTTTTTTGCATATTACAACCTCTTATAAAATCATAAAAAATGTTTCTTGTAGCTTCTTAATATATTTGTAACAATATCTAACATTCTTTAAAATAAAAACACCAATTCTAGGTATGAACCACATCTTAAAAGCGATTACCAACATTCCTACACTGATATGGTTGGATATATCATGGAATGGCTTACTGGGAAGTGAAATAGCTCAGCCATTGAGAAGATTGTTATCTCTTTCCCCACTTCAATACTTGGACATCAGCCACAATCTGTAAATCTTATTTTTTCTACATCAATGCTTTTTACATTCAAACATCCGATAGCTCCGGTCAATAGCTCAGTTGGTAGAGTGCTTGCATTCTACCCCGTGAGCTCGGGTTCGAATCCCACCGAGGAGGGTGTCAGAAATGATTTCCTATTTCGGTGTTTATTTCAAACCCCATAATAAAAATACCGGCAAGGTTTACTCAGCCTTCACAAGAAATGAGTACCAGCCCCCTCGGCAGCTGGGAAACCACCACTTCAACTGAAGTGGTTGGCGTAAGGCCGGCCCCCTTACCTGTAAAAATAAATAGGTTCAACTCGCCACATGCGACCCTCTCGGGGATAACGCGGCAAGAAGTTACACTATATGTGTAGCTTAGTTGTTGTTACATCCAAAATATTTATTTTGAATTACACATCGAGAACCAGTATACAATTTTACGTTACTAAACTCAATGGACTCCTCACAATAAAAAAATCCCTCAGCTATGTGACGTCACTCATAAAAATATATATTCCTGATAATCGGGGTTATTTTAGTTGACAGCATTGTGCAATGTATGAAGTTGACTGTTATGCTAAATGCAGTACGTAGCGCTATTTTTTGCAAACAGCTACCTGCTTAACTTTATATTGAAGTTACATCTTTCTGTCCTGCCTCTAGCCTAGTTAAGTTAAATCTTATTTTTCCCCTGCAATCAATATAATATGCTGAATCCAGTTTAGTAAGTTTTGACAAAGATGTGTGAAAGCTAAAATGCTCACAAGCAGGTGCTATTTTAGTTTTCATACATTTTTGGGCCAAATGTTTCAATTTACATGTAATAGTTTTTACTTTGGGGGTAGATCTAAATCTAAATCTAAGCTGCAAAGATATGTATCATTTGAGATTCATATCAAATGCATTCCTACAAGCAGACACGCATAATTTCGCGCTTACACATGCCGCATAATAAATAAAATATCTTTTCAGTCTATCAGGCGCAGGTCTGGTGAACGTCTCTAATATTTTCTTTAAAACAAAGACATTGAAAACTATGAAAATTGGATTCAATCACATCTCACCCACACAAGCCGTATCCATCCTCCAGAACTTCAGTAAAAAAAGTGTTACCATAGAAACTCTGGACTTGGGGGATACTTGCGTGTTGCCAGAATTCCTTAAGGTACAAAAAATACAGTATTCTCACTTGGCAACATGTTTTCAACGGCACTTTATTGCGTTGGACTCCACAGACATTTGAATTTAGAACTTTTTTCTCAGCAAGCAAACGTCACACTTGTATGGGACAACTGTCAACAAAATATTAATCTACCTTTTCCCTAGAAACCCAGCCATGTCACAATTTTGTCTATGTCAATGTGCGGGCTTCATGGCCTTATTTCATGGACACAGAAATTGTGACGTCATCGGTTGCTAGGATAAATGTTAACTAATATTTGTTTATTGCTCGCTTAAGATCCTAGCTGACATAGACCTGTGGCGTTTGCCTGCCGAGAAAAATATTGGATTTTTAACTTAATGATGCTGATTCCAGTACTTAATTGACTTTTTGTGTTATTGCAAGGTGCTAAATAAACTGAAATCAAATAAATTGAGAACTACGACAGTGGTATACGGCAATGTCATTGAAGATTTTACAATAGTTGGTCCAGACTACAAAGAAATATTGATGAAAAGAGCTAAATATCTAGGCGACAAGAAAAAAAAACGGATGAGCTTCGGGTAACAAAACACTTCAATATCAATTCCCTTCATATAATAAAACATTAAGTAAGTTCCCAACCATTGTGTACAGAAAAAAATATGGAAGATACAACCCCACCTCTCGTGTTTTTTTATACATTGTTTCTTTTTACGTAATGTTAAGGAATTTGCGCAATATTTTATCAAAGGGATACAGATGCTTCACTTTTTGTTCATTTATGCATTGATTATGAAGTAAACAAACCAAAATTAATGAAAAGTGAACTGCCAAAAAACATTATGCAAATTATAAAAATTGAAAATGATTGTTTTGGGTTTTATAGGCAGTTTATCCTGGAGCTAAACACGCATGAAAATCTTCCAACCATTGACGAGTTCATGGCTTTGTTGAAGACCAATAAATTTCCATTGGACAAGGATCTAAAGCAAGATTTGTGCAACAACTTCCTAATCACACAGAAGAAAATTGATTACATTGATATAAAAGGTAACCAATAGTAATAGGTAGAATCCTTAAAATAGACACTTAGGCCTGGTATTTTCAAGGTTATGTTATTTTATACTGATTTAAAAAACGCCCACACGATTTACATAAGTGCGTCCTTTCCTTTCAGTATAAAGTCGCTATGCTATTGTTGAAAGTACGCACCCTTAGTCAACTGTCACCGACTATATATTTCACAATGTTATAAAATATAAATGATTCTCGAGTATCAGAAATTCATTTTTCATTTACTACGTGCAATGACGTCATATAACGCAACTTAGCTACACACATAGTTTAACTTCTTGCCGCATTCTCCCTGAGGGGATCACATGTGGCAAGTGAACCTATTTATTTTTACAGGTAATGAGGCGGGCCTTACGCCAACCACTTCAGTTGAAGTGGGGTATATAGCGGAGGGATATTTTGAATGTGCTAACTCTGCTCAATGAAATTTTAATGGCTTTACACAGAATGAAAATGATAAACTTGTGAAAACCATAGTCTGTTTCCTATTCCCATTTAAAATAAAACATTTGTAGTAACTATACAGTCCAAGATGAAGTATGCCTTCACTCAAAATGTGAGGTTATGCATGCCAACCAATTGTTTTGAAATTCATTACAGAGATGGCAGTGTACATTAAAAAGTTGTGGCCGGACGTGACGCTGGACACCCTCAAACCTAAAGCAGCAAAAAAAGAAAAGAAGAAAGGGAAAACGGCTTCAAAAAAGAAGAAAAAATAAAAGAAAACATTGTATATTTTCAATTTAATTTTTTCAATGCATATATTTTTGGTTAAAAATAAATTATTGTAGACATTCACTAACTTTCCCAAGGTTGACTCACCAATGGACTCGGCACAAATTCCATAGAAGAAATAGTGACGTCACGCAGCCAGGTGGCTAGGGAAAAGGCAAAATAATATTTTGTTATTGGCTGCTAAGGACAAATGTCACATAAATTATTTTTGGTGAATTAGGAATTTTGCCAAGTCCATTTCATTCATACATTTCGCACGTTTAATAATAAAGAGCAATAACTCAAAAAACATGAATGTTGGGAAAACGCGTTTGAAGTTCAGACACCCAGTACAACTTGTATGGGATGAAAAAGGCGACCGATGTTTTATCTCGGTCATATTCGTCCAAATTGAACGGCTGTCGCATTCTACGCATTCTTCTCGCATTGTTCTTGCGTTTTATTACAAAATCTCGATTTTCCCAATTTTCGAGTTATTTCTCTTTATTATTAAACGTGCGATTTGTGATTATTTTAAAATAATATTACGTAAGTTAATAAGATTTGTGTCTTTTCTGACAAGTAGCAAGTTATATAATCAAAGTACAAAAAGAAAAATAACATTAAGAGCACAATACAAGAAGAGAGATTGTCTTGAAGGGAATACAGAAGTAAGTAATACACGATTTTGAATAGCCCTGGCAGAATAAGAATTAGTATACATGAGAACTCAAAGTATAAAACATTACGTCAATCCATCACATTAACACATTCGCAGACACACGAAATGTGAAGTAGGCTAGAAAAAACACACTTATTTCATCATCTCAAATTGTATTTTTATTTATTTATTTATTTTTGATATCCAGGGACGAAACGGCTATTGCCGTGTTCTTTGGATTTCTGTAGGGACGCACGGATGCTACATGTATGCAAGTTCTATCAGAAATAGCCGTTTCGTCCCTAGTAATACCATTTTATTACGACGGCTATTACTGTTTCGTCCAGTCCTAGACAAGCTCATAGAGCGGCTATAACCGTTTCGTCCGTGAACGTGTTAACAGAAATAATGTATGAAAACTCAAACATCCGCTAGAGGCGCTGTTGTTTCGTCCATGTATTTGTTCTGTTTCCGGTATTTATGCAATTTATCTGTACTCTATGATACCCGATGCCGAAGTTCTGGGAGTGAGGGGACCATGGAGGGAAGCTGCACAAGACAGAGAGTCCTGGAGGATTGTGGTGCGGGAGGCCCTGAGCCTTCAAGGCTTATGAGCCGAAGAAAAAGTAAAAAAAAAAGTATCTGTACTCTGGTAGAGGTCTCAAAATTGCAGTGATGATACCAAAACCAAAAACCAGAGAATCAAAGCAGGCTTTTCTGAACTTAAGCCTCGTCAGTAATGAATTTACATAGACAAAACTATGTCACCACTCAGCCGGGTTGCTAGGGAAGAGGCATACAATTTTTTCTTCATGAGTTTCTTCAGGACAGCATACAAGACTGACGTTTGCTCGCCGAGAATCCATGTATGGGCCTATAATGGTGAAATAGATGGACACTAAATGAGTTGTCTGCTTCCGGAGTCCGCAATCTTTTAAATAATTTATGCCCACTAAAATATACATTATTTCTGACAATAGGCTGAAATCAGAATCTCAGCCATTGAGCTATCAACCGACCTTTTGCCAGGTTGTTATATTCTTTAAAATACATATTATCTAGCTACCTCAACTACATAGGTTAAACTACAATAAGTATATAAGGTATGAGTTGTATAGAACTAAAGGTGACAATGTGAGATATTTTATGAAAATAAGACAAAATTATGACAGTGCATGTATTCTCATATATTTATCTTATTTTATGGAATATTCTAGATTGCAGCCTATGGTTCTATATGACTCATGTACATAGATAGAAACCAACATGGCTTAAACTGAATGTGGTGAAATACAGAACTAACGCTGCCATCTTATAAAACATTACTTTTGAAAGTTCGGCATGCCTGGAGTGAGTGGCAGCCTCGACCTTCGTCGATAGATCTTACCGTATCTGTTTGAAGATACAACAAAATAAAACATGGCGGCGTATGAACAGCTGATTGATTTTATATGGAACAACGATCAGCTGTTCAGGCACCGCCATGTTATTCTGTCCTATCTTCAAATAGGTACGGTAAGATCTACCGATGGTCATCGAGACTTCCACTCCTAAGTTGTTAAACTTTAAAAAGTATTTTGTTGAAGAAAAACAAAATCATTTCCGTAGGTTTTATTTCTTTGTAGGTCCTAACACATCACAACAGCGCCGTCCTTCAACTGTCATCTGCATTTAGTTTAAGCTGTGCAGGTCTCGATGAGTTGTATAGAACCAAAGGCAACAATCTAGGTAATCTTTTAAAAAATGCTATGAATTTATGTAAACACAGAGAATTTCCACTTTGTCAAAACACTAATGTTTGCCATTTAAATTGTCTCTGAGCTGGATTTGTGTCAGACCAAGTTTGCATACATTTGCAGGTTAGGTTTGGGAGCACGATACTTCAGCCTAACTACTTCAGGAATCATGATTTGTCAAAGCGTAGGCTCAAAGGACGACCCAAATTTCTAAAGATAACATGAAAGAATGCCGATGAACGACTGCATTACCATATTGTTATTACATTTTAAAATAACAGACCTTGATTGACATCTTTAGTTTCATACGACTCACATAATATATTAAGTAAGCACTTTAGTATATAAACTAGATTTATATAAAATTGGCATTTTAGAATGTGAGTTTGTGTTACATGGCATATTCTAATGGAGTATGTTATTCGAGAGTAAAAATCCTTGCCGCGATGTCGTCCAGCATCCAGTCTATGCCTTCCAGCAGGTTCTGCCCAGTGACGGCCGAGCAGAACAGAATCTTCCAATGATGCGTCTTGATTGATTCCAATTCTAAGGCCTGGAATAAACAAAGTATTGATGATCAGTTGAAAGCATAATTCAACATGAACATGGTCATTTTTTAAATTAAAAACAGGTTAAACAGAAGATGTCAAGGATGGTCAACATTGGTGTATATTATTCTTGCTTCTCTGTTCTGAGTGAATAGGCATGTTAAACACATGACCCGCCAACCCATGGGTTGCAGCCCTCCTAGACTTTTAAAATTCCCCTTCAGAAGAGGATTACAAAAAATACTGTATACAAAGAGCCATGGCGCTCTTGAATTTTGAGGTTATGGACCATTAAAACAGCGCCACAGAAAAGAAGCCATCCATCATCATCATTGTCATACGCGACTAAGCTACACATATAGTGTAACTTCTTGCCTGCATTATCCCCGAAGGGGTCGCATGTGGCGATTCCGGACCTATTTATTTTTACGGGTAAGGGGGCTGGCCTCACACCAACCACTTTCAGTTGAAGTGGGGGTTTTCCAGCTCCCGGGGGGGCTCGTTCTCATTTCTTGTGAAGGCTAAGTAAACCTTGAGATCGAACCCTTGCTCTCGGCAAGGAATGCAAGCATTCTACCAATTGAGCTATCAACCTTTTTACAAGCTTGGTCATCGTCGCTACAAAGCGCCAATTCTCAAGCAAGACCCAGTTGCTGTAAGGCTGGATGGACCTTTGGTGACCGGTCATTGATAAAGGTTTATGAATTTTTCAACCCAGCGCAGAGCAAATTCATGATGTCGCTGGAAGTATCATATAAGTTTGACACACCTGGTTTAGAGAGCAGTTGGAATAGGAGCAATTTAGTCCACTATATCATACTTTAACTAACCTCGCTAATTTCTTGAGCAGACAGAGCACCCGGCAAGTCTTGCTTATTGGCAAAAACAAGGAGCGTCGCGCTGGCCAGGCGCTCCTCCTGAAGCAGCACGTGCAGCTCATTCTTGCAGTCCTCGAGCCGTCTCTTGTCCGCGCTGTCCACCACCCAGATCAGCCCATCGGTGCACTCAAAGTAGTTCCTCCAGTAGGAGCGCAGGGACTTCTGCCCGCCCACATCCCAAATGTTGAGTTTGTAGCCTCGATGCTCCAGGGTTTTAATATTAAAGCCCAGCGTGGGAGATATTGTGTCGATCTCTTCGCCGTTGAAGCGTTTGAGTATTGTCGTCTTGCCGGCATTGTCCAATCCACTGATTACAAATACATCAAGGAAAATATTGTCACACTTTGTGCCTTCTTCTTCTTGTACCTCTTCAATAAAGATTGATAATCATCATAGCTTACACAAAAGAGGATCTTGTGCTTCTGCCAAACCACTGCCTTCTCAGGTTCTTCAACCAAGGTGTTCTTTTTCGACCCTGAGCTCTTCTAAGCCTAACAAAAGTTTTGATTAAAATACCTTGGCGTTGAAAACATATTTTTTAATGATTTCAAAAGCATGAGATGTCATGGACAAAAGCATTTCCTTAATACTTTAATTTTAGTTGCAAAGATATCTCAGTATAGGAGATCCATAACCGAAGCTTGCCCCTAAAAAGCATATGAGTCTTATAGAACCAACAACGGCAATCTAGGATATTTCCAAAAATTAATTAAATTGAAATAATGAGAAAAGGATTTTTTGTGTATCCATATATTTTTCTCATTGTCAAAAAAAAGACAGATAGCCGCTTTTTGTTCTATACACATGCATGTTTGCATTCACACATACAATTAAATAATATTAGGATGATTTATTTGGTGAGCACTGTTTTTGTGTGAACCACACCTCAAGAGTTCTCTGCGAGCTTGGTCGTCCCTAGAGAAAGTGCCAATTCTCAAGTAAGACCCAGTTGCTGTATGGCTGGATGGACCTTTGATGACCGGTCTTTAGTAAAGGTTTATAATTTTTCAACGCAGCGAAGGGCACATTTGAAAATAGAAATGCTATATTTTTTGTACTTCACCGGGATTCAAACCCACGACCTTCTACTTACGAGTCCAAAGTGTTAACCACTAGACTACAGACTGGTCAATTGCTGATTATATGCTCACAAAGAAAACCCAAACCTCAGAGTTCACAGATTCAAGGTTTTTTTTTATATGCACGCATGCAGCATGTGGAAGCACGAACTTGCTCTGTACAAATATGAATCAAGCCGGAACAAAAAATCTGGGGGAAAAATTGTGATATCAAAATGACTGGAAGAATGAATGGATGAATGAATGGAGGCATAATAGAAGGAGGAGGAAGAATGAATGAATGGAGGCATCCCACAGAAGTAACCTTGGGCTAATGCAACTTCACTATGAAATTGAAATGTGAATGTAGCGTTTTTTTTCCAACAAGAATTAAAGTTTTATAATTCGGCAATGGGGTCAACAAAATTAACATAAATCCACTCTAAATTGAGGAACATAAAGTGTTTGTGATTATTGGCCATAAATTATAACAAAAAATCTCTTATTTGTGGAAAAAATTGAAATGTAAAATTGGCCGTGAGTGCTACACAGTTTTTCAAGATCTATTATTTCGGGAATCACATTGTACACGCAGCCTTCGTCCAAATTCGACAACTGAAATTGACATTTGTGGATGGATGGGAGGTTTTTAAAAAGACAATAATTACGATAAATTTTTTGAAGAAACATTTTTGAAACATAACCTCAACTTTTTTTGAATAATTTGGAACAAGAACAAAATTAATGGAAAGAAGAAATAAAAAATCAAAATTGTATACCTACCTACCTACCTGTAATACCTACCTGATGAACATGGCAGAAGACGTGAAATGGACAATTTACACTTTTATATGGACAATCTATATTCTGTTTTAATTTTATGTTTTATAGCTGTATTTTTTATTTGTATTTTTAAACTCACTTTAGTTCTTAACATTTTGTTTTGTAGCAATGGCCACCAACAATAATTTTAAATCTGTACATTGTGGAAATGCCACCACTAATTTTCATAGAAAGAATGAATGGGTTTTCGGGACATGGAATGTAAGGAAGATGAATGATTGCAAGGAGAAAGAAATTATGAATGTAATGAAAGAGAAACGAATAAAAGTAATGGGTGTGACAGAAACAAAAATGAAAGGGAATGGTGAGAAAGTATTAGCGAATGGTGAATTGTATATTTGGTCAGGTGTGGAAGATGGGAATGAAAGGCAGGGTGTAGGTGCGATTGTGAGTGAGTGTGTGAAGGGATGCATAGCGGGTTACCAAAGAATTTCTCCCAGGATTTTGGTTGTTAAATTCAAAATTAACAGTTTGAAACTTTTCTTGGTGACCTGTTATGCTCCTGTTGATTCAGAGTGTATGGAGGTGAGAATGAGTTTTTGGAATGAGCTGAATGCGGTTGTGCATGAAAGGAAGAAGAATGAAAACATTGTAATTTTAGGTGATATGAATGGATGGATAGGTGCGCAGAGGGATGAATGTTTGAAAATTATTGGTCCTGGTGGGAGAGGTGTAGTCAATGATAATGGGCGACATCTGATTGCTTTGTGTGCGGAGCACAGTCTTTTTGCATCGAATACTTGGTTTCGGCATAAGGATGTGCATCTGTACACGAGGCAGATTGTGGGAAGTCGCACAATCATTGACTACATCTGTGTGGATGAAAGATTGAGAGGAGCCGTAAGAGATAGCCGTGTCTACCGCGGGCCTGAAATAGGCAGTGATCACTATCTCTTATGTGCTAAAATAATGCTTGGTGAAGTAAGAAAGAAGAAACGCAAGAAGCAAGTAAGAATGACTAGAATAAAAGTAGAAAGGCTGAATGAAGAAAATGTGAAAGAGAAGTATGTATCAGAGCTCCACAAAATTTTAAGTGTAAATGAACTTGAGAAGAATGTGTGTGGAAAAGATATTGAAAGCATGTGGAAAGATCTGAAGGAAGGAATGATTGAATGTGCTAAAAAAGTATGTGGGGTAACGAAAGGTGGAAAATTGAAAGGAGATGCCTGGTGGAATGATAGAGTGAAAGAAGCTGTGAAAGTTAAGAAAAAGTGTTATGAAAATTGGCTGAATGATAGAAATGATAGAAAGCTAGAAGACGAATATAAGATAGCTAAGAGAATGGCGAAGACTATAATTTATGAAAGCAAGATGAATGAACAAAGAAAGATTGATGAAAGGATTAACAAAAGTTTCACCGACAGTAGGAAGGAATTTTGGAGGTGGATCAATGGGGATAGAAATAAATCTTCTGCATTGACCACTCCGGGAGTCAAAAGTGCTGCCGGTGAGATGGTATGGGAGAATGAAGAAGTATGCAAGAGATGGAAAAACTATTTTCAAGAAATTTTTGGCCAGGGTGAAAGAAGAATTTATGAACAGACAGATGAAGAGAATGAATTGAAGATTTTGAAAGAAGAAATGAAAGTGTCTATTTCACGTCTGAAGAATGGGAAGTCTGCTGGGTTTGATGGTATAAATGGTGAAATGTTGAAAGCAGGAGGTGAATGTGTGATAGATTGGATGTTTGAATTATGTAAGCTTTGTGTGAATGCAGGAGTAGTACCGATGGATTGGAGGAAGGCAGTCATTGTTCCCATTTACAAAGGCAAAGGGGACAAAAAAGACTGTCAGAACTTCAGACCAATCAGTCTACTCAGTATACCAGGAAAAGTCTTCTGTAAGGTGATTATAAAAAATGTGATTCTGACTACTAGCAAAAGGGTTTCCGATATACAGTCCGGCTTTATGGCCGGTAGAGGCTGTGTTGATCAGATTTTCACTCTACGACAACTTGTTGAAAAACAATTGTCGGTGAGGGGGAAACTATTCACGGCCTTTGTGGATCTGGAAAAGGCTTTTGACTCAGTGGACAGAGGTATGTTGTGGGATGTTTTGAAAGCATACGGAGTGAATGGAGCTCTACTCAATGCGGTGCATGCGAACTATGAGAATAGTATGGCCTGCATTCGTATTGATGGTGAGTATAGTGAATGGTTTGAAGTTTTTAAGGGTGTAAGGCAAGGATGTGTGATGAGCCCATGGCTATTTAACATAGTCATGGACAAGTGTGTTCGAGATGCTAGACTTGATGATTGTGGATTAATGATAGGAGAGAGCAAAGTAAGCGTTCTACTGTATGCGGATGATGCAGTCCTTGTATCTGATTCAGCAGTGGAATTGCAAATGATGCTCTCTAGATTAAACGAAGCTTTGAAAGGTAATAATTTGAAGTTGAATGCAAGAAAGACGAAAGTTTTGATTTTTGAAAGAGATGATGAAAATATGAATTATGAATTTAAAATTAATGGAATGAATGTTGATGTTGTAAATGAGTTTGTATATTTGGGAAGTAAGTTTGAAAAAGATGGAAGAATGGCCGGTGAATTTGAAAGAAGAATAATGAAAGGCAGGTGTGTACTGGGTGCGACCGCTTGCATCGCCAGGAACCAAAATCTCTCAAAAAATGTTAGATTGGCGGTGCACGGTGGTATACTAGTGCCAACCTTGATGTATGGAAGTGAAGCCTGGACGGTGAGTGAAAGGGAAATTAGTAAAGTCCATACAGTAGAAATGGACTATCTAAGAAGTATGATTGGGAAAAAACGAAGTGACAGGGTGAGGAATGATTTTGTAAGAGAAGAATGTGGTGTAAGGGAAAGTGTGAAAGTGAAGATTAAAAGAAGTATGTTAAGATGGTTCGGGCACTTGGAGAGAATGAGTGATGAAAGATTGACGAAGAAAGTATATGTTGCTAGAATAGATGGATGTCGTGGTAGAGGAAGACCGAGAAAAGTATGGAAGGATCAAATCTCTGAAATAGCGAATGAATGGGATATCCAGAGTCATAATAAAAGGAGGACTTGTATGAAAAAGGTTATGACTCTGGATGAAATGAAAGAAGTATGCAAGGACAGGAAGAAGTGGCGGCTAATCTGCAATGTTGATTTCTAATGTTGGTGTATTCATTTGCTACATTTTTTGCATAGGAAATTTTTGACTTTTTTTGTATAGATTTCTTTGTAAGGTTTTGTTCTTTTTTATATTTAAATGTAATTTATTATTCATATTCCTTGACTTATAGGTTGGTATGAGGCTGACCACCCATACTGTAAAAAATGGTTCACTTTGCCAATGTCACCCCTGTTTCAGGGAAGGTCGGCAAAAGTTGTGGGGCTTATGTTCATTTGAGGTTTGGATTTTATTTGTAAGTACACATTCAGCATTTGTAAGCGCGAACTACACTTGTTGGTTTGTGGGCATACATCTGAGAGCTTTAAATGAATATATCTTTGCAACTTAGATTATAGATTATAGAATGTATCTTTGCAACTTAGCTTATACATGAGAGGCGACAGATAATGTCATGAAGAGAAAGAGCGAGGTTCACGGAGGGGTCAGAAAGAAGCAGATTTTGATTTCAAAATGTTGGCGAATGGACCGTGACGAAAATTGTTGAGGAGCTGTTTCGCGCTGTCTGAGAGAGAGACACTTTCCTACATGTGGTCCTCAGTATTGGGGGGACCTGACAATAAACATAATAATAACAAATAAAACATTGATAAATGAAGTGAAATGCAAAAGAGAAAACACGTTGCATTTGGTAAGAGAAAGAAAACACAATTTTTAAGTGATTTTTTGAAAAGGATACAGCATTAAAATTCTCATTTCTTTTTCTTTCTGCCTTATTTTCTTGAGTACAGTGAGGAAGCCCATTATGTCGTTTTAAATAAAAATTAAAACAGACGGGAGCCGGACAAAACAAATCATGTCGAAAACGGTGACAGTTGAACTAATGGCATTACACACTTCATTCTTTGAATTTGATGAAAAAAAATATTAGTGTTTTGATCTAAAATTGTAACCACAGTTTCATAAACTATGAATTTTAATTTATAATCACCTTATTAAATGATTTAGAAACGTTTTAATCAAAAATCAACTTATCGTTTTTTTGGAAAACAGAAAGTATGGCGTGTGTTTAGTAAAACCTGCTTGCCAGTAATAAAAAAAATGTGGGGAAACAGTAAATCAGTTTTATTGCTAAAAATACCTAAAGTAGTAACAACAGTGACGGATCGCTAATAAAAAAAATTAACAACATTTGCAAGATACTTTTTATAAACAAATGAATTTTCTGATCATTCAAACTAGACATGAAAGATTTCAAGGAAGTGACTGATAGGTATTTCACGGAAAAGAATTTCCCAGTTTACGGGTTGGAAAGCTTCATTCCTGAGTGGAAAATATAAATAGATTTTTTAGGTCGTATGGATTCTGTCGCGAATCTATCCGTGGCCGATGTTCATGGCTGTCATGGAGGGTATTTGAGTTAACTTTGATTTTTTCACAATGTCCAAATGATTTTGGGACGGAAAATCGGGTTTAAGTGACCGTGCGGGGCGTCATTATTAGTGCAAAAGTAGTTATAAGGCTGATTTAATTATGTTCAGCGGCACGGTTCGCGTTAAAGTGTGCGAAGCCACAGGCCTTCGCCCGACCGATTTTCAAAAACGACACAACATGACATTTGGCAAACCAGGTAATGACAAACGCAACAATAATCTTACAAGTGTAAAATTTTAATCGAATCAGCGTGAAAAACCTGTCCAGCAAACCCTCAATATCCCTGAAACTGTGATGCCTTGTTGTGTTTGACATGTAATTTCTTGTCAACTGAAGACATATTTTTGTCTGGGCATATTTATAAATTTGTGTTGTTTCTGAGATTGTTGAGCAATAAAATGGTGCTTAATAAGATGATGTCAATAAATAATAATGTGTTTGTGGTTGTTTTAGATGATCAGCCCATAGATCCTTATGTTTCCATTGATGCTGACGATCACCATTTGGACAGATCTTCAACTAAGCCTAAAACATTTGACCCAGTTTGGAATGAATATTTTGTACATGACGTCCACAAAGTTGCCAGGTATGCTTTCTGTTGAAATTATTGACTTATAAATAGTTGTTATATTCTTTGACTTATTGGTTAGTAGGAGCCTGACCACCCATAATGTAAAAGTTGTTTCACTTTGCCAATCCCTACTTCAGGGAAGGGCTCAAGAACAGCAAGGTTGTGTACTTACAAGATAAAAACAAATCTAAAATGAACATGATGAACATGAACATTCCTGTCGATAAATCAGTTGGTAAAGTGCTTGCGTTCCATGCCAAGAGCTCAGGTTCGAATCCCACTGAGGGTATGAGAAATGATTTCCTAAATCCTGTAACTTTTACTGTTCTTCCCTGAAACAGGGGTGACATTACCAAAGTTAACCAATTTTTACAGTATGGACTGTCAACCTTATATCAACCTGTAAGTCAAGGAACAATCAATATAAAATGATAAAATTGGTTCATATAATATAGTATTAATTTATTTTTCAAAAATAATTTATCTCAATTTAACATAAATCCAATTCAACCCTGCGAAATAGAATACTTAAAACAAATTCAAATTATCTTTGTTTACGAAATTGTTCCATTTTCAAATCTTTTGACAG
This sequence comes from Agapetus fuscipes, assembly GCA_951799405.1. NCBI lineage: Eukaryota > Metazoa > Arthropoda > Insecta > Trichoptera > Glossosomatidae > Agapetus > Agapetus fuscipes. Next base: position 7,859,452 of record OX637349.1, read on the forward strand.
CTTCAATGAAAAACTTTTATTACACTTACAGAAATTATATCCAATGCCTTTTCTCAATGAAATTATTTATTTCAGCCTGGGTCTCACTGTTTTCCATGACGCCGCCATTCCCCCCGATGACTTTGTGGCCAACTGTAACATCCCCTTCGAAGACCTCATGCACCGCGACAAAGACTCCTCAGATTTCTGGGTAAACTTTTCACTTTTCCCTCCAAAATTTTTTACATTTGAGTCATATAGAATCAAAGATGGCAGTCCAGAATTGATTAAAAAAATTAGGTTCATATATGGAAGTACGGTAAATGTAATTTTCTCATTATTGATAAAAAAAATCCATCATCCTTTCCAGTCGGTCATCTTTGATTCTAAACAGCCTATTGATTTTTTTTTTTAAATTTAGTCCTGTAGAGTCAAAGACGGTGATGAAGATTTTTTTTTGTAAATTAATAAATGTATTTCTGTTTGATAGCTCAGTTGGGCTGGAGTTTGATTCCCAGCGAGGGTGTCAGAAATGATTTCCCATTTTGGTGTTTATTTCAAATCCAAAATTAGATATCATCATGGCTTACTCGGCCTTTACAAGAAATGTGAATAAGCCTCTTTGTGAGCTGGGAAACCCCACTTCAAATGAAGTGGTGGACGTAAAGCTGACCCCCTTACTTGTGAAATTAAATAGCGGGGACAACGCGGCAAGAAGTTACACTGTATGTGTAGCTTAGTTGTGTTTGCGGATGAAAATGTCATCCTTTTTTCCAAGTATTTGTTATCGTAAAAAAAAACTAGATTTCTGGCTTTGTTTGTATAGGACTCTTCTAATTTTCTTTATCTTTTAGTAAGCAAGTGCACTAAATGTATTTTTATTTTGGTTACATTGTATGTTTTATTTTCTTTTCGCACATTTATTTAAAGTAGCTAAACAATTACACCAGGGAGAGATATATTAGACAGTTGTAAAATATTTACACGGTAAACACAGTTCATTTTCACTGTCAAAGGTCAATGAACAAAACTCACATTTAATTTTGAGATTACAAAATGAAGCCCACACACATTTTTTGTTGTTGTTTCTGTAATTGAATTAAATGTTGTGTGATGTGTCGGGCAATAAAGTTGGAAACTAAATGAGATAAAGGTGTTGGGAATGGGATGAAATCTTCACATGTTGTTATCAGTGTTGCGGAGATATCAGCTATGTGTCATGTTGCAGTGTTTTAATAATATTATTATTTTGTTACTATCTGCATTGTTTGTTTTTAACTCAATGTCAATAAATCTTCAGAATGGCTTTCCAAACTGTGAGGCTTGTATGCATCATATTTTTGTTTTCTTTGCTAGTATTAATACCATTGGAATTATTGATAGATAATAAGTATCTGCTTATTATAATAGATCATCCTGTTTATATAATCCATATTATGGTTATCTGTCTATCCATTCGGTTATCTAAGATTTTTTTAAGAAAAAAAGGAAACACTGGGCGTCGTTTTCTGTGGTTCTTTATGAGTCAACTGCCAACTTCTAAATCTAAAATTGTCCAAATGGATTTGACACAAATCTTCTTTTTCTTATCTGTTGATCTATTGATCTGAATATTATAAATATTAGGGACTCCCCCCTTGTGATGCAGAAGACCATCAGTTTGCACGTTTAATAATAAAGAGCAATAACTCAAAAAACATTAATGTTGGGAAATCACGTTTGAAGTTCAGACAACCAGTACAACTTGTATGGGATGAAAAAGGCGGCCGATGTTTTATCTCGGTCATATTCGTCCAAATTGAACGGCTGTCGCATTCTACCTATTCTTCTCGCATTGTTCTTGTGTTTTATTACAAAATCTCGATTTTCCCAATTTTCGAGTTATTTCTCTTTATTATTAAGCGTGCGAGTTGTTCTTCTACTTTTTGGGTGGTCGGCCTGGTAGCCGCTGGCTGTCTGGTATTTCACGTACAAGCATCCAAGTTGTACTATTTTCACTTATGCGCTCTACATGGTCTCTCCAGAACCGCCACCTCATCCTTCTTCATCTTACAATATCCTCAGTGTCGCACATGCTTCCGAGTTCCTTAATCGGACTAAAATCTAAATCTAAATCTAAGCTACAAAGATATGTATCATTTGAGATTCATATTAAATGCATTCCCACAAGCAGACACACATAATTTCGCGCTCACACATGCCGCATGTGGACCTACAGTATAAATAACCCAATCTCAAATGAGCATAAGCCCTGCAACTCTTGCTGACCTTCCCTGAAACAGGGATGACATTGGCAAAGTGAACCATTTTTTACAGTACGGGTGGTCTGCAGTGTTTCATTGACACAAATTGCATAGACAAAAAAAAAGTGTCGTTACCAAGCCGGGTTGCTAAGAAGACAGCTAATATTTGGTTTTTGTCTGCTAAGAACCCTAATTACATTGACGTGTGACGTTTACCCGCCAATAAATGGAACGTCCTTTCCAAGTGATTTTCTAGTCCAATTTCAAAGTGAATTGAACATTCATGGTTATTTCTTGTAATTTATGCACAATACTTCCTCTAATTTGAACAATCAATTAAAATACCCAAATCAACTTATCATAACCAGTTATTAACATGTTTTTATCAATTGTGGTTTTGTGGTATTTCTCAAAATGAATAAATAAAATACCAAAATACAGTCTGTAACCCTTTGAGCACGGGTGGCATGCATAGATGTCTTGAGCAGACTTGCACTCAGTGTGGTTAGCATATATGCATATCATCTGAGTTTAAAGGTGTTTCAACTTTCTGCCATTTTAAAAATAGAGTGTTTATCTGGTCATGCAAAAAAAATGCAAATAACCTGCATATATAAAACTACTTCTTACAGCATTGCACAGCACAGCATTTTGGAGTACTGCTCTCCAGTATGGACTCCCTACTTTTCAGTTCATATAGATCGCATCGAAAGAATACATATAAAGTTTTTAAAATTAATTAATTTTAAGCTCCATATTCCTTTGTCCGCCTTTGATCACTCTTTTCTAAACTCTTTGTTGAACCTTTGTGATCTCTCGGAAAGGCGGGATATAATTGATTTATTGACTCTTTTCAAAATCATCCACTCTTTAATTGATTCTCCAGTTCTGTTAGACCAGATAAAAAAATTTATACCAAATATTCAAACTAGACAAAGATATCTCTACCACCCTGTAGTTGCATCGACCACGCATTATCATAATTGCTCCATAAATCGAATCCAACGCTTGGGCAATACCTATCTAAGTGTCGGTCAACATTGCAATAATATTAATATGTACAAGTTGGCACTTAATAAATATTTTATTAATGATATTTGATGGTTTTTGCAGTTTTAATTTTAATATGTTTTTGCTTTGTTTCTAACCTTCTGTTTATATACATACAGGTTTATTTTTTCTTTTCTTTTCTTGGTTATTTTTTTTGTTTTTTACTGCAATGTTTCATATATATACATTTTTTTGTATTTTATTGTTTTTTATTGTTTTTCATATTTTTTTTTCTTGTATTTTATTTTTTCGCAGTTTTGTATAAACTCACTTAACATGTACTTTTTGTAAAAGGCTTATGCCGTAAATAAAATAAATAAATTGCCCCGAAGGGATCACATGTGAGGTGTAGAACTTAGCTAGTGTCAAGCCTCACCCCAGCCACTTCTCTTGAAGTGGAGGTTTCCCAGTTCCCAGGGGCACTGGTTCTCATTTCTTGTGAAGGCTAGAAAACCTTACGGGTATTTTTATTTTTGATTTGAATTAAAATGAAAATAATTTTGGACACCTTTAGCGCGGATCAACCCCTAGCCCTCTGTCATAGAATGTGAACATTCTACCAAGTGACCTATCGATCGGACATAATAAAATTAGGGAATCAATCGCAGAATAAAAATAATTCTAGAGATATTTCGTAACATTACTAGAGACATTTTTTATGATACGAATATTCGGTGCTGAAAGGGTTAAATGAATGAATACATTTTTGGTTTGGGGTCACATTTTGCATGTGGGGTGTGGACACCTGACACATTCACCTGACAACCAGTGTTTTTCAGCGAGATAAAAAACCATAAACAAACATTCCCCGGTGTGTCAACAATAGTTTGAAGCGGTGCCGAGCAATAGTCGTTGATTAATTTGTGTGCTCCTCAATGTGAAGTGGCTGCGACTATGTTTCGCGTTGCGTTATTCCGTCCTGTGTGAACCATGTACTGCCACAGTTGCGTCAACATGAATTACCTGAAACGGGAGAATATATTTGGAAGGAACACCTCCAGGAATAAGTACACCCTCCTGCTGAACGAAGTTGGTCGATATTTCAATTTTACATAGTTTATATAGTTCATAGTTTATCATCTCCTTACATGATGTAACAAATCTTTTGAGTGTGGATTTTGTGTTGACTCCATTTTCAGTTCTCAAAAAAGACCCTGAATGGGAGAAAATCAGAACAGTTCAATTTCTTTTAAGCAGTTAATTGATGTCGTCTTTCTGGTCGTGAGAACGAGGTGGATTAAGATATATAGACATTTGGTTGGCATGTTTTTGTTTGAGATCTTTATCTCTGTACCTAGTAATATGAATAAGGAAAATCAATGCATTAATTCACTTAAGCGCACATTGGTACATCCTTCAATGACACTCCACTTGTAATTATGTACTTGCACATTATGTCATACATTATTTACTATGGTTTTGAAGTGGTCTTTGTTTGTGAATTCAACATTTTTTAATGGTAACTGTAACTGTAACTCTGTCGCCATTCCGCTAGGGGTGGCCAGAGCCTCTGCAGAGTTGCCTCCATTTTTTACTATGGTAATACTCAATTTTTTAAATTGTTTTGAATAAATTATTCAAACGCCATTTACTCATGTCATGACATAGATTGTTTATGAACGATTCATACCCTTGTTTAAAAATAATTTATTTGAACATGTGAAGAACTAAAAGTCTACAAAATGAAAGTTCTTAGAATGATCACAGGCAGAACAGTGTGAGATTGTATCTGAAATGAGCACATACAACAAGCCTGTGAAATAGAGGCATAGATAAATATAGCAAATACTGGAGGTGATTTTGGAGAGATCATGTCTTCATATGGAGTCATGAAAGGCTCGCACACATCATAGCTAATGAGATGCCTATAAGTCCACACCCAGCTGGAAGACCTAAAAGGTGGTAAGATAGTTGGACGTCCTAATCTCAAGATACATAAGCTGACAAGAAGTTGTTTTCTAAATCAGAGATTTAAAAATTTTAATTAAAAAATAGAACAAGAACTGGAGTGGAATGGTTACTATCATAAGAAAATGAGGCTGAATCTTTTCTATCTTTCTACATCATTGTTTACGTGTTATTGAACTGTTTGTAATGAATAAATGTTCTGTTTTGTCTTCCCCAGGTTGATTTGGAGCCACAAGGAAGATTGCACGTCCGCATAGATCTGAAATGGAACTCCCAAGGTTAGTCATTACAATTGATCATGTTTTAAATGTATGCGTGTTTTCACTTGACCACAAAATGACCAATTTATAGAAATATAAACAAAAGGAAGTGTTAAATCGCTTGATACAATCATCACATAAATATTAATTGATATTTTGTTCTCATGTTGTATCACACTTTAAGAGTCCTGTGGTGTTTTTTGTCGTCGCTGCAAGTGCCAGAGTGAACACAATTGTTGTAAGGTCAGATGAATCTTTTTTGACTGGTCTTTGGTAAAAGCAGATGAATTTTTCAACACCACGAAAAACATTTTTTTTAAAAACTTTTTTTTTGCTGCACCAACCTCAACCACCTGAGTCTGCAGCATTAACTAAGTCTAGCAAGACTATGGACCGGTCATGCTTTTGCATTTGAGGTTGCCAATCATCTGGTCATTTGGAGTGGCAACTGCAAATGCATGCTTTCTAAACAGTTTTCACCCTTATTACTGGCTTTTTATTGACTACTTTGGCTCCTTGTTTGGCGTTGAGTCAGATGACCAAAGATCCCTTTCAAGCCTACTTGCTAATGCTCTTCATGTGCTTTGATGGCATTCTGACGTCAGTCTAAAATAATTGTCTGCTTCTGACTCTTACCTAGTTTTGTACGTGTTTTTCTAAGTTGCAAAATTATATTGACATTTAAGGCTCATATATTATGTATGCCTATAGATGATAGAAAATAACAAATTTTTAGTATGTCGTGGAAGCGAGACGTATTAGCGAGAAGTATTGACAAAAAAAAAACTATGAACTACGGTCAAAGCCCGGAAACACAAAATCAAGCAGGATCAACAATGTTATATGTGACTGGTGCATCATGTTGATAGAAACTAAATCAAATTTATAGTCGCTCCATCACAATCACATAATTCCTCAACTAGTATGTTAATATGAATGTTTTAAATAATCATTAACATCTGCAACCCTTTAGGTTTTGTTGTCATCGAGGGTATTTCTTCTCCATTGTATTATAAACTTTTTTCTGCAGCTTCATTGAATTATCTTTTTCTCCTTCTCAGCGGAATCCTCGCAGTCGTCCAGCGTGAGCTCCGTGTCGGGCGGGGGCGGGGCCATGGGCGGGACAGGGGGCGGGGGTGCCGGCGCAGGGAGCGGCGGTGGAGCGGGGGGCACCGGCGGGGGCGGGCGGGAGTTCAAGGAGCGCGCCGGCTTCAACCGCCGCCGCGGTGCGATGCGGCGACGTGTGCACCAGGTCAACGGGCACAAGTTCATGGCCACGTTCCTGCGACAGCCCACATTCTGCTCGCACTGTCGCGAGTTCATATGGTGAGTGTGTGGGACATCGAGCCATCTAGCTATATGATGCTTTAGAGGAGCTGTGCGTCATTGGGGGATGAAGGGGATGATCCCTATATACAAAATAGGAAAATGAGTGCCTATGTAACATTAAGTTATTGAGTTCTTAATAATATCTATACAAAATATAGGAAAAGTAGATGCTAAGAGGCAAGGACCTCATCTGTGACCAGCCTGGGGATATGTATGTAGTGTCTGTGCCTGTGTGCTGTATGGTGGTGACCAGGTGTGGGCTGGTGCCCTGGTGGAGTGCATGGTCAAGTAAGCACCAGACTATCTTACAAGATCATCCCCTCTCCCAGGATTTAGCTAGAGCCGCTACTGATGCTATATACACATGTAATGGCACAACACAGCAACAAAACCTTAATGCAGGTAATTAACTTCTTAATTCAATACAAAATGGATTCGACTCCAATGTATCTAGAATGATTTTAAATTTTAGAAGACCTTGAAATTGTAGGTAGATACATAATGATGTACCTACTTCCCAGTAGATTAATATCTGCTCTTCGGAAAATTCCCGTATTGTTGTCTACCCGCAACTGAAATGTGCTTGTCTCTGGCACAACATGCCTTAACTCGGAGTGTAACTCTAATAAAGTCCCCTGACCTACATGTATTTCAAATAAATATAAATCCTTTTAAAGGTATAATTTAAGTCACTCCATAATGTGTGAGTGTGCATAGTAATAAGATAACCTATTGTGCACAAAAAAATGCTTAAATTCATGCATAGTATTTGTGAATTCACATGGCATTTGTTTGTCTATACCTACATACCAAAAACTTAATTTTAGAGTAACCTAAGGATATTATTTTTAGTGTCAACCATAGATTTCTCCCTCCTCTCCCTGTATAACGTTTTCTCCTTTGTAAAAATTATTTTATGTTTTTGTTTTGTTTTGTTTGTGTTTTTGTTGCATGCTGTTTTCTCATCTCACATTTGATTTTATTTCACATACACCCTACTAATATTATGGAATCAGCTTGTCATTAAAACTAGGTATATATTTTTGAATATAGAATGCTCCATAGACTTCAAACATTTGTCAGGCCTACATTTGAATTCAAATAAAGAACATACATTTATCTTTTTAATTTAGCTAGCTTGACTCTTCAAAATCTTAACTGAACCCCGAGTATAAAATTGTATGTTTTAACTTCCTGGTTCAAAACCTGTCAAGCCCTTTTGATGATAGCTTTAACCAAGAGTTAACAGATGTCATTTGTGTAATTATAGATGAATAATTAATTAATTAAATAAGATGTAAGTATGTATTATTAATTGATAATGAAAGTAAATGTTTCTATGCAGGCAAAGATAGGTTGATAAATTGTATAACAAAATATGTATGCAAATTTAAACAGAGCCTCTAATGAGCGTTTTACTTTCCGTGTATTTTTTGATAAAACGCTGTGGTTAAGTTTGACGGTAAAGTGTTATATTTGGGATACTAGTCTACAGTTGTGATGTTTTGCTTGGTTCATGAGTAAAGCTGTTCGTATTCGGTTTAGATTATTGACCCAGTAAGTGAGGCGGTGTCCTCATTCACAGAACATTTAATAGCCTCTGTAGCTCCCCTCCAATTCACACAGATACTGTGTGCAACGACAGAGTCACTTTCAGCGGCAATTTACCATTTAACAGCTTAGATAAGTGTGCAATATGAGAGACGTGTGGTCATAGACAAAAACAGGAGTATAAATGTCCAATATTATACCTAACAATCACTTGCACCATCTGATGAGAGACAGCAAATTAACAATTCAATGGTTGATTAAAAAAGGGACTAGGATACAGTGGCGAAGGGTGCCATACAAGCCGGTTCCTATCGGCTTCCCTTTTAAAATGATGTAACAAAGTAGTTAAAAATATAGGCACAAAGTAAAAAAATACATTTAAAACTAAAGAAACAATGCATATTTTTTCCCCATTGAAACCATGCAGTCTACTTTATTATCATATTTGCCTCATTTTAAACGAGAAACCGATGGGAATCGGCTTGTATGGCACCCTTCGCCACTGCTAGGATATACTATAGTGATAAAACTGAGATAAAGAGGAAAACGTAAATGAGAAGGCTACAAATATTTATCAAATTTTGGTGCAAAAATTAAAAGCGTAACTTTTTAATGCAGCGCACACAGAAAGCCTGTATCTTTGGCATTCATATTTATTACATTTATGTATTCCTTTCTTTTGTTTATTTATTCCTATATTTGTATGTAGCAACTTGAAACAATTCAAGATCTTACAAATAGGGGTGGAATCAAATGAAAGTATTTGGCTAAGCGACATTTTTTTTAATTCAATTTATGTAAAATAGGAACCAGATAACAAATAATAATAGCTAGTGGCGTAAGTATCAGAAACCCTTCATCTTAATCCCACAGAACCTCAGTCACATCCCCACCACCGTATGCTTTTTGTTTGTAACATTTTGTGTTAACTGTATTGAATAGCGTTGATACTGATTTGGGGTGTGAAGCAAGATGGATTTAAAAAGGTGTATACAATAGACATTTTCGCTTTATTACCGTCTGTCTCTCTTGAAAAGACGCTAGTATTGTCAGTAGTGTGCAAACTTATTGGTTGACAAAAAATGCTGGACCATTTGGTCTTAAGCCCTAATAACCAAGATCAGCTGTTTCCTTTTTTGCTCAGGCACTACGAGCAGTGCAATCGTCATCGTCATAGTGTTTAAGACGAGCTTTGACACCTTTTTAAATCCACCTTTGTGTGAAGCATGGGAGGGTGTTGCTATATCAATGACCCGGGGCTTTATTTTCTGGTTTCAGGGGATTGGGCAAGCAAGGGTACCAATGTCAAGGTATGTAACAGCACTTCTTTCTACCTATTAACCTACCTAATTCTCATTTTCTATGGCATATTGTGTAACAACCTTTTTTAGAATTAGTTTTTGTGTATTTTAAAATTATAAACTTGCAGAAATTGAATACATATGCAAAGGTATCTGTGGACTGGAGTGCATTTCTGAAATTTATGTCTGGTCGATAAGTCAATTTGTAGAGTATCTGATATTTGAGCATATGTTTGAATACAAAGATTGCGTTTAACATCTCCACTTCTATTGAATTAGGAGTATCCCTGCTCTGGAGGAAGCAGGGTCTCATTTCGTGTAAAGGCTGAGTAAACCTTTCCAGTTTTATAATTTTTTGGTTTGATTTAGACACCGAAACAGGAAATCATTTCTGACAACCTTACTAGGGATGCAACCCTAGCCCTCTGTTATTGAATGCAAGCATTCTACCAGCTGAGTTATCAACCAGAATGAACACATTATTCTTGCTACACAGAATTTAACATGATTAAGGAGGGGACTAGCTTTTCGCAAGTCACGGAATGCCTTACAAAGTTGCTAACGATATGCCATAGCACAATGATTGTGTATCTTGAGATTATATAACATTGTGTGTTTACGGCATGGATAAATAGTTTCATACACTTTAACGGCCATTTCACACACAAGATGTACGCTGTAACATGTTTTATTTGAGCTATAAAAATTGCAGCTCACAGAAAATCTATTTTAAGTGTAATTCAGTTGATCTGATGATCTCAAGGACTCTCAATTTGAGTGTAATTATTTTTCTTCTTCTTTGCGAGACTCCTTTGGTTCACTTTTGGACGAAAGCCTCTTCCTATCTTGGATAAACTTACCTTGGGTATATCTGCCCTCACAACTGGGTGGCCAACTCATATTGCGCTGATTTTGGCTATCTTAGATTATCTTCAGTTGCCCTACTTCCATTTTTTCATCTACCCACATTTCTTGTCCACTGCGATTTCACTCTGCAAACCTTTGTCAAAAAGCAAAGCCTTTTTTTTGCGTATTGCTGGGGGGCAATTGTTATCTCATTGTAATACTTTGGACATAAACCTTTCCATGGATGATGGGCTCTTGTTATTTGAGGCAGATTAATAGTTAAGGGTCCAAAACTTGGTCCCGAGTGCAATCATTAAAGTAGCCATTTTATAAATTAAATAAAATACATTACAACGCATTGTAACACAGTGCAACTTAGCTGTACTTATAGTGCAACTTCTTGCTGCGTTGTCAAAGGGGTCGCATGTAGTCTAATTAAAAATTAACCTTAGCTCTTCCTTTGTATTTTTTATTAATTTGTATTTAATTTTTGGCATCTAATGTGTAAATTCCCCTTGAAGGAATAAATATAAAGTGTATAGGAGATACAACAGCACCTCTTGTGAGTTATTGAGCTTTCATACGTTTTTTGTATTTACAATATCAAGGAGAATTTACCTAATGCTGTATACTAGAAATACAGTTGATAAATATAACCAGTGACCTTAGTAAGAGTTTTTACCTTAAAATTACTTTGGAATATTATACATAATTTTCATAGCTCCTCAGCAAATTCCCATCCAAAATTCTGATTACTTACTAAAGTAAAATCTGTTTATCAACAATAATTTGTTTATTTATGAATAGATTTAGAAATTGAGTCATCTCGGAATTTCGTTAGTCTCTTAACCAGCATCTTCAGGAGATACCCTCGCTGAGATAAATTCTGTTCTAACTAATTTCCTTGCAAAGTAAAAACTCGTACTATGGTTACGGTAGTGTAACATTATTGTGATATTAATGTATACGGCCTTATTCATTAGATGGGTTAAACTGAAAACTAGATTTAAAACTTTTTTGTTTGTAAAAGTTGACTTTAAATTGGCCTAATTCAATAACTTGGTTAACCCTAAAATCAGAGTTAAGCACACTTTGTAGTATGTGACAACTGACTTTAAGCTGGTCTAAAATTAAAAACTTTTATGAATAAGGGGGACATTTATAACAATATTTTGGTGACAGCATGATCTTCTTGATTTTAGATTTTTTTATTGTAATGTCAATTGATATAATTATTTACCATGGAGTGATTTGATTTGTTGTTATTTTTCAGTTTGCACATGCGTGGTCCACAAGAGATGCCATGGCTCGGTGGTCACCAAATGTCCGGGGATGAAAGATGAGGTAAACATCTGTCTTATTTAAAAAAAAATCTTTGTTAATCTTTCACTCATCTTACAAGTCAAACCTTTAGAGCCTTTTCAGACAACACATTCTTTCAGATTGAAGAAAAAAAGGCAGAAATGAGGATTGAAATAATGTAAAATTGTGTCAATTTTCAGTCATCGCAAACATCGACCAGCGGTCAACGCTTCAACGTCAACATCCCACACAGATTTGTGGTCCACTCGTACAAGCGCTTCACGTTCTGTGATCACTGCGGCAGCTTGCTCTATGGACTCATCAAGCAAGGGTTGCAGTGTGAAGGTAATGATGCATTTTTTTTGTATAAATTCGTAAAGAGCAATGCAATTTGTCAATCTTGGCTAGAAATTGTTAGTAACATTATCAATTAATAATCCCCGACGGGAACCGCACCAGCGTTGCTTTATTCCAAACATGCTAGCCGAGATTACCATCTTGACTCGCTTTTGTGTTTTAGCGTTATCTTATAATATTATTGAATAATGCAAGGACAGAAAAAAAGTGGAGACACATCTGGGGAGGTACCGGCCACCCCTAGTGGAATGGTGGCTGGATACAGTTACAGTTACAGATTATTGATTACCCAATGACATCTAAAAACTCACGGTCAAAGGTATCTTCAATCTTTTGAAGATCTTTGCTTTTTCTTGATCTTTCAATCTTTGAAGTCAGACCGTAATCAAACTTAGGCTATTTTATTTCAAACATAGTCTATTTAAATAACTGACACCTTGTGTACTCTGCCATGATACTGACAACTTATGCTTTTTATTTTAAAAAAATACTTTCAAATAAAAAAAACTCTTATGTTCACATCAGCAATGTGGGAATATTTGTATTTTTATGAACATAAAAAATGATAAATGTCAATAATTCAGAAATTGGAAACCTCGATCTTTTAGATAAATCAATAATCGAAAAAATATTGACACAAATACAAACCTACTATCTGACTTTGAACTACCTAACCTACAACTGTCAACTCAGCGATCACTTGTAGCGCATTCAATTGATAAAGACGTAAATTTCTTTACCAGTATCTTTGCTCGTTTATTAACTTCTGTTTTTTATATTAAAAAGTTAAGGATTGTTTCAATATTTCATCTATCTAAGTAATTTCAAATCTAACTGTATTATACAAGTATTAACTTGATATTTCAGTGTGTTCGATGAATGTGCACAAACGGTGTCAGAAAAATGTGGCCAACAATTGTGGGATCAACACCAAGCAGATGGCTGAGATCCTCAGTGCCATGGGCATCTCTCCTGTGCCCGAGAAGCAAACTCCCAGACGGATGAAGGTATGCCATCATGCCGGAATATATTATCATTTGCACATTGTTTATCAATGCTGGGCTGGAAGTCTCAATATCGGTAATATTTGTATGAAGACCTGTCAATCCAAGATGGCCGCAAGGGAACAGCTGATTAGTCTTTATACAAATATTATCGATATTTGGTAGGTAAGAATTATCGTGGGGATGAGACTTCCAGCCGTGGTAGCAATGATGATATAAACAACAATAATGACATAACCATAAAGTATCCGTGATAATTGTGGTTTAGTTATCAAATGTCATTTAAACCGTGACATCACTGTAAATCTGCATTTGCCACCTCTGCAAAAAAAGGACAAAAAAGGATCATTCTGACATCACTGCTTAGCATTACAATTTGCCATGTTTATGTTGTTAATCATGGTCAGTGTTGTTTACAAAACATTCAATCCGTAGATGATGTAGGCATCATAATTTTGTTTGTGGAGAACTCACTTTAGGCGGCAGATGAGCTATGGAGTTGCTGTATGAATAACACCATATAAGTTTGAAAGGTAAATGGTATGAAAGCATTTATTAGGTTGAAAACACACAATAAAAACTTCTGTTTAATGTCAGTTTAAGACAAGGTGCATATAGGTGTGTGTAAACTAGACAGTTTTGGTTGATTGCCGTCTGTCCATCTTTAAAAGGGGTTAGCGTGCAAGTTATTGACTGCCAAAAAATGATGTGCACCCCTTGGTGCACGCCATATTAACAAAGATTTGCTCAAACGCTATGAGCGGTGTTGGTACAGCGGACCGTGATTGTGGGACACACAGGCAATCAGCGATCGCCATCAAGCTTTATATTAGATTTCTGACCTTTTTTTTTTATCCACCTTTGGGAGTTGTCTCTACAATCTTGTATCGTCTATATTATATTGACTTGTCTTGTTGTAACATTGAGAAATTATTTATAAATCATTTCAGCACACCACTGCATTGGAGGGCGGGGAAGGTGCCACATCCGTCGAGCAAGATCCATCCAAAGACGCAGACAAAAAAGATGAAAAAGGTAACACGGGGAAAAAAACAAATCACTTATTTGTAATATAAAATTGTTGTCTCTATCATTAAACACACCTATCACATTTATGAAAATGAAGCCATCATTTTTTTTTTAAATCCCAACTTTGAATGTCCCATCAGTGCTGTAATGATTGGAGAAAGTTTAGTTACATAGTGTAAAAAGTCACACCTCCATCTTAATAGCACAATTTTGTCTTTTTTTGGCTCATTCCTCTCACACTGCTAAACATCTGTGATTTATCAAATTATCCCTTGTATTGTAAATTACATTGTTTGTAAATTAAAGTACATTAGGTTTACAACCGCCCCATGTGGTCTGAGAACTTCAATGCGGGATCAAAGACAACTCCTAGATTAAAAAGTGAGGGGACACAAGCCAGTATTTGCCTTCCTATACTATACTCATGAAAAGTGGGATTATAAGATTTAGTAAAGAACATGATAACACATTCTTTAAAATTTAAGAAGAGTTTGTTTTGCTCAGCCCAAACTGCTAATGCGTCCAAGTCCTCCTGTAATTTTACAAAGCGTTAAGTGTCAATTACTTTTGTATAATCTTTCAAATCATCTGCGTGTAGTAGACACAAACTATGTCTTACAATACCAACAATGTGTTGGAAGGTAGGGCGGTTAAAAAAGCTTTAATAACTTTGTCTGTTTTTGTTTTTTCTAGGCGGGGAATATTACCTGGAGCGCAGTGACTCGGGTCGAGCCAACAAAGTCAGCCTGGATGACTTCCATTTCATCAAGGTGCTGGGCAAGGGATCCTTCGGGAAGGTCATGCTAGCTGAGAAGAAGAACACGGATGAGGCATGATTGCATATTCATAATTATACTCATTATATCTATCTATACCGATAATGGTTGTTTTAGATTATTAGTATTTTTTGTTTACGCTCATTCAACTTTTGATATTGTTTTGTGTAGCTTTGTTTAAATGTTTAATGCTTTTTTAGTGTAAAAGAAAAAAAAATATATTATTTTATTTGACAAGAGTCATATAGAATCAGAGACGGCAGTCTAAAAGTTAAAAAAAAATTAAATAAATACACGGACACACAAAAAATGGTATTCTCTGTGTTTCCATATGTTTATCTCATTTCCAAAATAATTCTAGATTGCCGGCTTTCATTCCATAGGACTCAAATGATACTCATTCAGTGTTATTCACATGCAACAAATCCATGGCTCAACCGCCGCCTAACGTGAATTTCCCATACATGGATCAAATGTGTTGTGAATAACCCTGATTGATTTTAAGGTGTTTTTAGTGGTAAGAATATATAATTAGTTCAGCTTGTTTGTCTTGTATATTTTGTTGTTGTTGCTGTAACTGTTACTGTGTTACCATGGCTAGAGCTTTTGCAGGGTCACCTCTGCTGCTTTTGTTTTATTTATGTTGTCTTTTATGTTGGGTGTAATTTTTTTAAGTATTTGTCTTTGTAATAAGCAAGTATGTGTATGTATAAATAAACAAGTATATGTAAGAATGGGTGTCTATCACTCTAAACTAAGCAAATTACCAATAATCCAGATAGTTGTGGTAAGCTCTATTGTTTTTTTATATTTTTTTGCTTTTATGTGGTGGCTCGCCTGAAATATTTAAAAGACAGTCTTTTTTTTTTTAATTATAAAATTATTGCCTTTTTCCCTTATGGGGAGTTCCTATGGAAAATGCAGACACCAGTGTCTATACTCTATAGGGAAAATATGGATAACTACATATATATGGCAACCCAAGAGAATGCTGTAAACATTCACACTGAATATCCCAACATTGTATTGTAGAATGAGTTTTTTGGTCTGTTCAATAGCTCAGTTGGTAGAAGCTTGTGTTTAAAGGCTAGAGTTAGATCTCCAGCAACAATGCCAGAAATGATTATTTGGTGTTTATTTCAGATAAACCTAAAATCATAGTACCGTCAAGTTTCATTCAGCCTTCACAAGAAATTATAACCTGTTTTTTAAAAATGCCATAATTTTTTTTTATAGTCATACGCCAAGGTCCTCAAAAAAGAATGTGATAATAAAATCCTAAATACAATTCTTCTTTTTTGTTCATTAGCCTTTTCCAGCCCATTGCTTACTCTCCTTGCTTCTCCCAACCTGCTCCAGTTGCTCCAGTCACTTCAAGAGACGTCTCAAGACTGTTCTGTTTACTGAACCATTTGGGCACCCTTGGAGTGAAAATGTCCGAAACGGCGCCAATACAAAAAAAAAACAACTGAAAATCATTCTGTCCTAGGCCATATCATATTTCATGTCATTCTGGATGTGTCTTCCTGAAATTGATCAGGGAGGCAACCGACTTTTCTTGTGTCAGTTTTGGTGCACCATTCCAAAACCCTTTTTTGTTCATCTTCTATATCCTGCCCACTGCCATTTAAGTTTGCTTGTTTTCATTACGTTATTGTGTTTGTCTTTTGACATATGACTTTGTTCAGTGTATATAAATATTTTTTTAAGAAATCCTGTGGGGGAGACTCCCTTGATTTCAGTGACTCTAGGGGTTTATGACACTTGTTGTAGTGCCGTAGAGGTGTTTACAAGCTTGGTCGTCGCTACAAAGCGCCAATACTCAAGCAAGACCCAATTGTTGTAAGGCTGGATGGACCTATTTAATGACCGGTCTTTGGTAAAGGTTTATGAATTTTTTTTTTGTGCTCCGCCGGGATTCGAACCCACAACCTTCCATTCACGAGTCCGAAGTGTTGCCACTGGACTACGGACCGGTTCTATATTGTAAGGATATTCTCATCACCGTGCTCTAACTTTGAGCTCTCTTAAGGTGATATTTGTTGTAGCCAACAATTGTTATCTTTTTCCAAACCGTAGATGGTTCTGAGAATCGTCCTTTTGAATATTCCAATCGAGGTCTCAGTTTTATTTGTCATCACCCAGGTTTCGGAAACGCATATATTCAAACTCACTGTTAAATCTTGTTATTTTTTAACCGTTGTGAAACGTCTCTTGCAGGTGTATGCGGTGAAGGTCCTGAAGAAGGATGTGATAATCCAGGATGACGATGTGGACTGCACCATGACGGAGAAGAGGATTCTGGCGCTGGCTGCCCGGCACCCCTTCCTCACCGCCCTGCACTCCTGCTTCCAGACCAGGGACCGCCTGTTCTTCGTCATGGAGTACGTCAACGGTGGAGATCTCATGTTCCAGATACAGCGGGCTAGAAAGTTCGATGAACCCAGAGCCAGGTATGCTATCTGTTTTTCTTACTTTTTACCTATTTTCTACACTCAACTTTAAAACACTAAAAAAAGTGTGAAAATCCTATTATTACAAAGTTTTTCATGAGTAATAGCTTATTAGGAGTTCACTTACTATAAGAAGTTACCCCCAATAAAATTTACCCACCATTTCTCAAATCAGTGATTCAGCACTTATTCAGTTTTACCTTTAACCACCCTATGCATATGAACCTATGCGCAAACTTTGAGTGCACCATTCTGCTACATCCGGGATCGCGTACGCGCTTGAGAAAAAATAATATATTAGTTCTAAAGTCACGTCATTACAAGTCTAGACAAGTTAGTTCCTCAAGGGCAGGCTAAGCGGTTGTTTTTTTTGTTTCACGTTTTGTAATTTTTTTACATACTCTTCAAAAGTCAGGAGTACGTGTATTGTGGTTTCGAAACCTGATTATTTTTTGCCTATTTCTCAGAAAATAACCTGAAGGTAGGGGGTTAAGGTGGCAATATGGTAATGTACACATAAGAGATATTATAGGTAATATAAGAGATCTCTATCTAAAATCTATAATCTAAGTTGCAAGGATATATTCATTCAAAGCTCTCAGATGTATGCCCACAAACAAACACGTGTAGTTCGCGCTTACAAATGCTGATTGTGTACTTACAAATAAAATCCAAACCTCAAATGAACATAAGCCCTGCAACTCTTGCCGACATTCCCTGAAACAGGGGTGACATTGGCAAAGTGAACCATTTTTTACAGTATGGGTGGTCAGCCTCATACCAACCTATAAGTCAAGGAATACGAGTAATAAATAACATATAAGTATAAGAAAACAACAAAACCTTAAAAATAAATCTACACATACCGAGTCGAACAAGAAGTCGAAATATATTCCACTGCGACGTTGCAACAAAAACATTTATAATGCATTCTATGATATATCGGCTTCATCGACTCGGTAATGATTATCTAACCAATGATGATATAGATATTTTTGGTATGTCCATCGGAATTTATAGAAATTCATTAAAGTCTGTTTTATCATGTAATTCTTCTTGATTTATGTTTAATTTCTCTTTTCTTACTGATCATTTATATTTTTTATACATTTATTTTTAATCTTTTTATATTCATAATATGTATCTTGTAATAATCATAATATTTATACAATTTGTAAGCAACAAACTTCTGTACTACCTCTGTTAATCTAAAAATGTAAAAGGCTTCAGCCGTTTATTATAAATAAATAAAAAAAAAAAATAATAATAATAATAAAAAAAAAAATCTATACAAAAAAAGTAAAAAATGTCTTATGCAAAAAATGTAGCAAGCCAATAAACCAACATTAAAAATCAGCATTGCAGATTAGCCGCCACTTCTTCCTGTCCTTGCATACTTCTTTCATTTCATCCAGAGTCATAACTTTTTTCATACAAGCTCTCCTTTTATTATGACTCTGGATATCAAATTCACTCGCTATTTCGAAAATTTGGTCCATCCATACCTTTCTCGGTCTTCCTCTTCCACGACATCCATCTATTCTAGCAACATATACTTTCTTCGTCAATCTTTCATCACTCATTCTCTCCATGTGCCCGAACCATCTAATTTAGCAATTAATCAAAATACTAGTATTAGGATGATTTATTTGGTGTGCGCTGTTTTTGTGTGATCACACCTCAAGAGCCCTCTAAATGATGGGTAACCTCTGCAAATATCTACAGAATTTGTATTAATGTTGTGATGATGTGTTTGCAGATTCTATGCTGCCGAGGTGACGCTGGCGCTGCAGTTCTTGCACAAGCACGGAGTCATCTACAGAGACCTGAAGCTGGACAACATCCTGCTGGACAACGAGGGGCATTGCAAGCTGGCGGACTTTGGCATGTGCAAGGAGGGCATCATGGGTAAACACAATTATTCAAAACAAGACCAATACCTTTTCACACAGCTCGAATTCTGCCTGGTTTGTCTATGGTATCGGATGTGATTGTCGGACAAACCAACTGTGAAAGCTTTCATACATCCCCATACACTAATAGACTTCCGATCTGCCAGCGAATAATAAAAACTATCGATAAGCTTTGTTTTGTTTAAAAGGCAGACTTTGTTTTGTAATGGCTCTTATTCTGCGTTTATTGAATTGTCTTTTTTATTATTCTTCTTTATATGAACCCCCACTTCAACTGAAAGTGGTTGGTGTGAGGCCGGCCCCCTTACCTGTAAAAATAAATAGGTCCCGAAGCGTCACATGCGACCCCTTCGGGGAAACGCAGGCAAGAAGTTAGACTATATGTGTAGCTTAGTTGCGTATATGAGTTGTGCAATGGGATTTTGTGATTTAAAAATAATAAAAAGTTGAGGAGTGTTCATAATTTCACCCAGACTTGACCAACAATCTTGCTTGTTCACATGTGAGCTTTGTCAGTCGAGTAGTGCCATTTTTGAAGATTGGTGATTCACACAGTTTCACAAAGTTTCAACAACATCATCATCACATCACTTCTAGCTGAAGAAGTCCATTGCAGACATGGGCAAAACTTCCGGAAGCTTCAGACTACGGCAGCAGATCCCGGAAAGCAAATCCAATTTCTCCACCTTTGATTGAATTTGCGCTTCCTTTTGCCAAGCTGCATCCATAGAGAATTGATTGAAGATCCTGTTCTTAGCCTTATTTTTTTTTATTATACTATTCTTCACAGCTACTCATAAATTAGCAACAATCCTACAAGGGATGCAACCCGAGGTATACTATTAGTTGCAGTAACATTGAACCGCTTATTTTCAGAGTCAAGGCCATGCCTCTGACCTAGAGATTTTTGTTTTGTCATGCTGTTGCTTGTTACTTCACAGAGAGGCCTTCTGCCAATTAAATAAATATTAGCTTTGTATGAGCTTCCATGTGCTGTGGGTCCTTTTGACACATGCATACAAGACGGGAATGAGAAGGGTGGGAATATGTATTGAATAATTGTATTTGTTATTTCATTGTGCAGACGGCATCACGACGACCACCTTCTGCGGCACGCCCGACTACATTGCCCCCGAGATCCTGCAGGAGCTGGAGTACGGCCCCTCGGTGGACTGGTGGGCGCTGGGCGTGCTCATGTACGAGATGATGGCCGGCCAGCCGCCCTTTGAGGCTGACAACGAGGACGACCTCTTCGAGTCAATCCTGCACGATGACGTGCTCTACCCGGTCTGGCTGTCCAAGGAGGCTGTGTCCATACTCAAAGGTAACAGAAAGCATGATCCAATTGATGTAAGGGTTTTTAAAAATATATTTGGGCTGTATTATTATTTTTTTATCATACATATGTGAGTGTAAGTAGAAATTATAGGTTGCCTTGCTACAATTTTCATTTTGAGTTTCAGTCAATTAATTTGAAATTTTATTATTTTTAAGGGTTTGGTGGTTTACACAGTGAAAGTCCATTGTATATTA
Source organism: Agapetus fuscipes (assembly GCA_951799405.1). Taxonomy (NCBI): domain Eukaryota; kingdom Metazoa; phylum Arthropoda; class Insecta; order Trichoptera; family Glossosomatidae; genus Agapetus; species Agapetus fuscipes. The sequence continues at coordinate 7,880,286 of OX637349.1, forward strand.
ATTAAATTAACCCCTCGAGCGCCGGAACACGGATCCGCGCTCATAGTACTATACGCGATTTTTTTATTTTTTTTAGTTTTTACACAGCAATAAGATCGAAAATCGCATGAAGTACTGCTATTAGATAGAACCATCCACCAATAAATTCAAAGCATTCATTTTTGTTTGTAGGTATTTAAAATATAATATTTAAGTTGACCTTGAAAATCGACTGAAAAGCCGAATTCTACAATTTGTTGACATAACGTTGCCTTAGTTCTTGTTTATCGTATACGCCATTGAGAAAATTTTACATGAGCAATGTTTGCATGTGTACTGGACCTATGTGTCTTATGAAAACAAGAAATTTATTTTTTAAATATTTAAAATAACTGTCACATTATCGAGTTATACGGTTTTTCTTAGCTCAAATTGTGTAGAATTTAATTCTTAAGACAACTGCATGAAAAAGCCATATTTGACAAGATTGGCGTATACGATAAACAAGAACTGGGGGAGCGATAAGACCACTAACACAATCATTTTTTTTTTGTGTAAATAATAAGGGTCATTAACTTCTATTTTTTGTGATGTATAGGGACTGGAAAATAGTGGTGTTATTTTTTAGGAAATTCGCGTTATTTTTTTGTGAAATTCGCGTTATTTTTTTGTGAAATTCGCGTTATTTTTGATCAAAAACAGGGAAATTCGCGTTATTTTTCATGATAAACGGGGAGATTCGGTATAATTTTTAGGGTTGATTTGATCAAAATAAAGGTTTATATAATTGCAAAACAAAATATATTACTAATATTTACAATTTATTATATAAACAACATTATGTACCTTCAAAAACAATGAATAAACAAAATCTGAATCAATACGAGTATCTGCAACCGAAGATGGAAGGACCCACCGAAAACGTTTTTGCAATAAAAAATACTGAAGTGGTAGGTAAAAAACAATGTTTTTTAATTTTAGTTTCTTAAAAAAAATGTAGGTAGGTATATTATTTTTTAAAATAATCCTTTTTTACAAAAAAAAAAACCATTGATTGAAAAAAGTATTAATATTTCAATGACACTCCGAATACCCTGCAAATATCCTTTTAAAATATTTAATTTTTGTGCATTTAGTGTCTAGATGAGGGTTATCTAATTTTTCAAGGGATGTTGGCTTTTATGAAAGCTTCAAGTTGTGCTCTTGGCTAATCCAGCAACAGCTTCACTCCTTGAAGTATTTTCCTTCATTGATGTCACGATTCAAGTCTGCTTGGATGATCCAGGACAGTTCTGCTTATCATTAATTAAAAAAAAAAAATAGATTAGTGAATAGGAATGCAATTCACCAACCTACTCTGCCTGACCAGATACAGGTATTAATATCATTAATTAATAATTCATTTTTGTTTATTTTAATGAAGAGTTGCAAGGCTTATGTTCATTTGAGATTGGGTTTTTATATTGTAGGTCCACATGCGGCATGTGTTAGCGCGAAATTATACATATCTGCTTGTGGGAATGCATTTAATATAAATCTTAAATTATATATATCTTTGCAGCTTAGATTAGATTAGATTAGATTCATTTATAATTACCCAATTACATCTGTTGAACCAGGGTCAAATTTATGGTCAAATGACCCAGGCGGGGATCAAACCCCGCGTCTAGCGTTCTAGCGTGTTTTTAAACGTTGAAAGATCAGCCTACTTGGCCCTCTCGGTCATAGCACCGACCAATTTTCCTGTACTTTGCACCTTGCAAAGGGTTTTCGCATGATTTTTTCCTTTCCTACAAAATCGTTGCGTTGCAAAAGCGATACATGACAACTTTTTCGCACAATTTCTACCAAAAGTACGAAAATTCGCGATATTTGCGTAAAACCTCAAATTTCGCGTTATTCGCGTAAAAACATCAAAATTCGCGAATAAATTCGTTTTATCGCGATCGCGAAATTTTCCAGTCCCTAGTGATGTATTGTGATTTCCTGCCTACGCATACTAATGAGGTATATCTATTTTTAGAATCTCGATCTTTTTTTCGTTATCTAAATTATGATGAAGCAAAATAATAAATCCTCAAAAGTTTTTTTTTTTGGTAGGCACTAAAAAAACTTTATTTCATTGTTTTTTGATATAAAAAAACCCACAGGAGGTGGGTATCGCCGTCGAAATTTGTACCTTTTGTCTTGTGCGTGTGTCCCCTAATGATTTTCAGCTTTTTCATAAAAACTGGTGATCTCTACTGAATTCTAAAATTATCAGAGTAAAGTAAATAAAATGCGTATCGAAATACAAAAAAAAAACTGCAAAAAGCATTAAGTGGCGATGTAATTAAAAAATAAAACAAAAACGCCTTTTTTCCATTCCCATACAAATTTTACATGTCCGCAACCCGTTTTTGACCCTTTGATGGCATGATACGATCAAAATAGTCAAACGTTTTTAAAGTTGAGTATTTTTGCATATACCTTAGTAACGTATCTTTCATTTTCTGTACTAGCCACAATAATATTTACTTATTTAAACACGAAATATTGATTGCTAAGGGCTGTCTCCATTTTTGGCTCCGAAATTTTTCTTTTAGTATGTTACCAATTCCATTGGAACTGACAAAAATCTTGCAATCTTAAGTATTTGTTCACGTATGGTAACTCTTTGATGCAGTGTGGACAACACAAAAAAACTCATTCGATACCTTCATTTTCTTCTGAGAACGTTTACATCAGGCTCGGGAATTTGTCGTGAGTGTTTTGAGTGGAAGTTAGCTTGGCATTATTAAGGTATGTATTCGAATATGTTGTCAGTTGTATATTTTTTACTTAGATCCATTAATTCTTCTAATGATTGTATGTTTTTATCATTGCTGACAGTATTATTTTTCAAATGGCACAAGTTTAAGGTAATGTCGGGCGGTTTTTTATTTACAATCTTTACCGTATGTTACCAGTATTAAGGTGTATTCACGTAGGTTTAAAAAAATACACCTACTTACCGTTAATTTATGGTTGACTAACAAATAACATTTACGTACCTAATTGAAACATAAAACTATCTAATCAACCTTACTACATGCTATTAATATTTTAAATGCACCGTTTGATGTTTGTTATTCAAAATAGCAAAAAGGTTTATTCCGTGATCTGTGGGCTAAACGATTAAATGAAATTTGGACCACAGAGGTATCTAATTTTTATATCGGTGCTGGATACTGTGAAAAATGTACGCAAAAAAAACATTGCCTATCTATCTAAATCTACGATAATCTATAATCTAAGTTACAAAAATATATTGCATTTAAGACTTTAAGTTCGTACTTAAACATGCTGCATGTGAACCTACAATATAAAACCCAATCTCAAATGAACATAAACCCTGCAACTCTTGCCGACCTTACCTGACACAATGGTAACATTGGTAAAGTGAACCATTTTTTACAGTATGAGTGTTCAGCTTCATACTAACCTATAAGTCAAGGAAACTTATTGAAATACAATAAACGAACGATTTTAGGTAGTTATTAAATGTGCGTATTCATATTTTTATTAAACATTCATAGACAAATAACATTCATATTTATAGACATTCAAAATGGTGCTCTTATATTTTTACTGAACAGTGTTTACGAACTGCTATAAAATCTTGTATTCGTCATCGAAAAAAGAAATGAGATATCGAAATGTAAACAAACCTAATTTTTCGAACCTGTCCGTCATTTTGAATAGACCTTAATTTAACTCACGATGTTTTCGTTTTCTTGAATCTTGCCGGTCGACAGTTATGGTACAAATTTAAACGGCGTTACCCAGATATGTTTTGTATCTTTGGAGATATTTAATATAAAAAACCAGGAGTTGGGTGTCTGAATTAGGCAGAAAATCGCCGGCGCTCCAGGGGTTAACAAAGTTTTAATTCACTTTTTATAATTTTATTTCTGTTTAGGACAATTGTCCTGAAGATGCCTTGTAGGCGAAAGTACTAGACAGAAATAAAATTATAAAAGTGAATTAAAACTTTGTTAATTTAATTAATATAAAATTTTGTTGTTTACTTGAATGTAATTTTAGTTTAACTGTAATTTTTGTTGAACTTTTGATGTTCTCCTGTTTTATTATTATTGTTATATTGGCCGCATTTAAGTATTGTTGGTTCCTTGGCAAATAAGTTATGAGATTGATCTCTCATGCTGTAAAAAAATGGTTTACCTTTGCCAATGCCACCCCTGTTTCAGGGAAAGGCAGCTGGAGTTCCAAGGTTTATATTCATCTTAGGTTTTTTTGCAAGTATGTACACTAGAGTGGAGTGATCTTGTATGAGATTTTTTTTTTTTTTTTTCGAAACCATATACCATTTTTTGTGCCATTTATGAAATAAAAAATATAGAAAAAAAAATCAGATTTTTCAAAAAATTCCTTCTTCTCGCACACTGACTTTAAAGTTTATGTTTTTGTTGAAAATTTGTAACAAAGCTCAATATTGAGCTGAATAAAGTTAGTCAAGGTGTAAAAAATTAAAATAAAAGTACTACAAGCATTCATTCGTACATTCCAAAACAATACAAGAAGAAAAAAGTACAGGTTTTATAAAAAAAAAAAAAAACATTTTGCTTGAAAATTGCCTTTTCTTTTAATTTTCGGCATTATGCTCTTTCGTTCTAATTAGGCTTTTATAGCCACAAATCTAAATTTTTGGTACATTGGCTCTAAGCAGCTTTTTTTTTTATTTTCACTGCTCTTTCAACTGCCTAAGTATAGCATGGGAGCAGGGGCGTGCATCCCATACGGGCACATTAGTCTTATGGGTAGGCAATATATGGTAAAAAAAACATTTAATCTTAATCTTCAGATTTAAAATTCAAAATTGTAATTCGATTGGAGCCCTCGTTAGCACTTCAGTCAATAGCAAATGAGTTATTTCAAAGGAATGGGAGAAACTATTTATTCGGAAATTTATTACTACCTTACATGGGATCTGTAAAAAATGCATGTCACTGTCACCACTAGATTTAACTTTCTCATCGGATATTTTTTTTCTAAAAGAGGCTCATTAATAGGTATTTTCCTAATATCTTATTAGATCAACTTAAGTTGCAGCATTAAAATATATTTCAGGCCTCTTAAAAAGTCATTGTGTGAGATATTTGATATTTTGCGTGCCTTTAAGCTACGTCATGTTGGGAATTCTTTAATGAGTTTGTTTTTGCCGATAATCATCGTTAATAACATACTTTCCGAATGCCTAAAAGAGCTTTTTTTTCCAAAGACTGAATCTTTTACTTTTTTGATATCTAGCAAATATTTCGAGGCCAAAATGATGAAAAAAAATGATATGAGTCATATTTACATGAACAATTATTTTTATAAGAACCTATGACAATTATTTTTATAAGAACCTATGATGGTGGATACACTTTTATCACAAAAGCAGCTAGAGTTGTCAAAGATTCCGTTGCTACATACAGACATAGTATTTGGTTGGCTTGTGTAAGCCAAAGAACGTGTAAAATCTGGCCTGGAGATCTATTTGTCAGATCTTTAGGAAAATCGTTTGTTGTTACTGCTGACATAATGTCGTGCAAATACGGTTGGTCTGTTCTCAATTTTTTGGGTAATTTTTGTAAACTTTTGTACTTCAATTTGTTGAATTATCTTAATAGGCAATTTCTCGCAAGTTTCGGGAGCTTTTCTCAGTGGTCCAATGTAAGACTTAGGTCCAGAAGTACACCCATCCATATAAAGAAACAAATGTCTCAATGATAGTTCATTCATATGTTGTTGTTTACAAATTATCCATTGCAGTGGTCTATAAGTCTTTTTTAAGCAGTCTGATGATTTCTCCATTCTTTCCGGTGTTAACATTTGGTCCATCACAATCGATTGCCATCAGGGTACGTTGAGAAATATTTCAACTGAAAAATATTTCGCTGAGCCCATCTTAGGTACTAGGTATCCCCCGTAAATAGACCCCGTCTCTTTAATTAGCATCATGTGCTCTTAAAATCTATTTTTTTGTAGCATTTACCTTTTTTTCAGGAATATTTCATGTTTCTTTCTTACATTCCAGTACAATGCTGATATTTTATGAAAAATCTCTTCCATCAATGTATGACTTTCCTTACAAAGTTTTCTCCCTTTGTCTTGTGTCTTATTAAATACAGGAGCATCAGCCTTAATATCAAACGAAACATATTATACAATTGCAGTTATTGCCCTGTTTGACACTCCATACCTGTAACGTTTCCTCAATACTGTAGGGAGGTCAAAAAGTGAACTTTTTTTTTCAGAAATTTCTTCCTTATATGCGATTGTACAGTCATCTGAAGAACTGAACGTTTCAGAAATAATGAATTAAGCAAATATAAATAGCAAAAAATATTTTTTAACAGCGTCAAACATGAGCTTAAAATTACTTTTTTACATAACATTCGATGGCGTTGTGCGGGAAGATCCTCTCATTTTTACTTAAGTTTGTTTTCAAATAAGTAAGTTTGATCCTAAAAGGCACCTTTTCTACGCTATTTGTGTTCGATAAAACGAAAAAAGACATTTCACTCCACTCTAATGTACACATGCACTTTGAAATTCAGATTATAGATTTTATAATTATTATTCCCGACAGATGTCAAAAATCACAAAATTGTGTTATGTGTTATCAGTTCATCTTTTATCATTACACAACAAGGGTGTCTCCTGAAGTCTGATTGATTACAACAACATAACATCAAGAATAAAGTAATTTCTCCAGTAACAGTTCATCGGACACCCAAATTCATATTTCCTTTTTCTTCTTGTTGGTATGCGGCTGACCACCCATGTAGTAGAAAATGGTTCACTTTGCCAAGATCACCCCTGTTTCAGGGAAGGTCGGCTAGAGTTGCAGGATGTATGTTCATATGAGATTTGGGTTTTTATATTGTAAGTCCACATGCGGCATGTTTAAGCGCGAACTCAAACATGTCTGCTTGTGAAAATGCATATAATGTGAATCCCCAATGTTGCATATCTTTGCAACTTAGATTAGATTCTTTAATTTGTAACAACATCAAACTACTGTAATTTCAGTTAAAATGCATTCTTATGTTAACATTTTTGTTGTCAGGTTTCATGACCAAGAACCCCGCCCGCCGCCTGGGCTGCTCCGGGGGCAGCGGGGCGGGGGCCCTGCAGGGGGAAGCGGCCATCAGGGCGCACGCCTTCTTCAAGGACGTGGAGTGGGAGGCGCTCGAGGCGCGCCGCATGCGACCTCCTTTCAAACCAAAGATTGTAAGACCACACACTCATTCCCTCATCATGACTTTCTTCTTCTCCTTTTTTTTTTTTTTTTTTTTAAAAGATTTGTGAAGAGAAATGCAATCCACCAACCTATTCTGCCTGGCCAGAAACAGGTATTAATATCATCAATTAATAATGCATTATTGTTTATTTTAATGAATTATTAATTAATAATTACCCAATAACATCTGTTGAACCAGGATCAAAGTTGTGGTCAAATGACCCAGGCGGGGATCGAACCAACGTTATTCTATTCCAAATACGCTAGAAAGATCAGCTCACTTGGCCCCCCTGGCCATAACACCAACTTGTGTCTCTTTAGTGAAGGTGATCATCATAGTAATTTGCGCCTTCGGTACTGCTGCGCAAAAGAGGGGTCTTGTGCTTCTTTCAAATCAATTTCCCAGGTTCTTCAACTGAGATGTTCTCCTACAACGTGGAACTCGTTCTTCTCTATGCGATGATGTAGGAGTGAATATTTCACATTTCTCATGTGGCTGAAATAAACCAGTTTTTGCATCAGCAGTTCGGTTCTGATATTTATACGGGAAAAAGCTCTGCATTTGTGGCTCGATCCATCCAGGAAATTTTGAAAATCCAATGACAATAAATAAATCAGCCTTTTTCCTAGCAACCCAGCCTTTTGACATGGCAACTTTGTCTGAATCAATAAATGTGTAGACCTCATTGTTCTGTAGATTATAAAATCCAGTTGATATCAGTAGTTAATCTGTATTACTGTTGATTTTTTACATTTTTTGTTGTAATTTTCAGAAAAATAAGAAAGACGCCATGAACTTTGATGCAGAATTTACAAAAGAAGAGCCGGTGCTGACACCTGTACCGGCAGATGTCCTGAGATGCATCAATCAGGTAAAGTTACCCTAAATACCTACCCTGGCAATATATTCCAGAGAGCCTGCTGCCCGTCGAGCACAGAAAAACGTTGGACACCCTTGGGATTGAACCCTAGCACTTTGGCATGGATGGCAAGCATTCTATCAAGCTATCGACCAGACATGCCACATTGATACAAGGTGATAAATTTGTATCAAAGATTGTTCACCATCTACTATGCTGTTTTACACCTTTTCACTTTTGAGTCAACTGTTTCCAAAATCCACTATCTCCACTTACAGTGAAAAATTACTTACTTATATTTTTGTCAAGGGATAAGCACCCAGCATGTGTATTCTTTTTTTGATCCTATGTTCGCTATATCTTGACTAAAAAAACAAGATTGTCAATGATTTCCACCATTGCCGACATTAAAAATGTTCATTTGTCCAAATATTTGGGTGTGGAGATAGCAGAAACAGTTGACTCTTTATATTACAAGTTTAGAGTACAAGTTTTGAGCATAAGATACCATTATATATCATATAGACATATCACCACCTTAAAGGTAAAACTAAATAAGTGCTGATTCACTGATTTGAGAAATTGTTAATGAAACATTTTATTGAATGTACCTTCTCACAGTAAGTGACCTAATTATAAGGAAGTACTCATGACAAACTCCTAAACTAAAGGATTTTCAGACTTTATTTGTGTTTTCTCTCATAGACAATAGGAAAAATGGTTCATTTATCTGAGAAATCCTTGTTAGATTGATATGCCACTTTTTTTTTCTTTTTTATCTTAAAGGGATCAATATAATATAAGTATATCAGGAGAAACTCTTAAATAATTTTATTATATTTTGAATATATTTTGAATTGTTTGTGTATTAACACTGTGAAAATTCATATTCAATAATATTTATTTAGTTAGGTTTAAGTTAGAATTATGATCGTTTGACATTTTGACAATTATATATATTTTTTTTAAAACTGAACACTTTTAAAACTTAATTTAAATCGGATATTTAACGAACTCACAATGGTTTCCTTTCAACTCTCTCAAAACGGTTTGTTAAATATCCGATTTAAATTAAGTTTTAAAATTGTTCAGTTTAAAAAAAATATATATATAATTGTCATATTTTATTTATTTAATTGAAAGATTCAAATCAAAACAGTGTTTTGATTTGAATCTTTCAATTAAATAAATAAAATATTATTGAATAATTTTATTGTTATTTGTACATTGCAGGAGGAGTTCAAAGGATTCTCATTTGTGAACAAAGACTTCTGTCCACCCCGGGGAACGCCCGACAAGAACCCGCAGGCCTAAACAAGCTGCCTCCCCCCCAGCCCCTTCTGTTCAACAAGCCCACCACCTCTCACAATCCCCCAAGCAAGTACACATACTGTGCCATATGAATGCTGGCTCAACCGGCACCTAAACGTCAAACAATCTATTTATAATGTTACCTACAAATGTGTTTGTAAACCTTGGTATCTGTCAAAGACAAACCTGCTTGCGAAAATGCTTCAATTGATATCAAATGAGTTGTAAAGAAAAATATGCAATTTTTTTAAATATATTTATGAATAGTAATGCTATTCATCAGCCTGGCCAGAATCAGGTATTGTGATTATCAATCAACAATCCATCAGCTTATATTTTAATGAATTATTAATTAACAATTAACCAATGATATCTGTTGAACCAGAGTCATAGTTTTGGCCAACGGGACTCAAGCATTGTTTTTATTTTAATCACGCTAGTCAAAGTTCCGCATTGAATGCTTGGCCATAACGCTGACAAATATAGCCTGCTATTGTTTGTTACGGTTATATTTTTAGGATGTAACTGGAAAATAAAATTGTGTTGTCAGCTATCCTCTCGCTATGTGATCATGTCAAAATAAGTCAAATTCACCATTTGTGGACTTGTCATTTGGAAAAATATCTTCATTAAAAAAATAAAGCTCTACAGGTGATTTTGCAAAAACAAGCAGATGCCAAGGTTGTCTAGTAGGTACTGGCTTGTAAGTAGGTAAAGGAAAACAGGTTGACCATTTAATGTTACATTAATTAATTTTACTTTACACAAGTCATCTGGGATTGTGATATATATTTTTGTTATTTAAGTATTACGGTGAAAAGCACAGATCTTATTTTTTTAATCAGTATTGACGGGGGGGTAAAGGATTCCCATTTCCAAATGTGTCAGATAATATATCAAACTCACTGCGGGAACTTTGATTGTGAAAAAGTGGGCTGGATTGGAAACAGGCGCATGCTCTTGGTAAAGGTAAATACATTTCAAAATAAATATTCTATCTTTGCCTTTAAAGTAACACATCATAAATTTATTTGAGATTGAACAATAACTCAGACTGAGTTATAGATGACTATATTGAATTTAAATGAACCATAAATTTCTATGATGCATATATTTTTTACCAAATGTTGCCCACCTTTAAGCGCTTGTATGGGATGCTCACCCCTGTTGGGAGTATATTTTGGAGGCCATTAACTGGGTCCTTTGCCCTCTCCGTTTATTCTCTTTTGAGATTATTTTACGTTGAATCTTTCACTTTACTTTGTAAAGAATCCAGTCACTTAAATGGTTTAAGAGTAACGTTGAAGTGCTGTAATGATAATTCTATTGATATATCCATCTGATATAGAAGTTGAATGTGGATATGAAGTAACCCCATAATTATAGAACAAAAAGTATCTGCCAATGTTGATTGTCGTTTGTTTGTCAACGACAAACAATTATTATTAAATTATAAAATATTAGAATGTGTCCATGTGTGAATGGGAGTGCATAACGAGGGATGAATATGATTCATTCATTATCTAACATTAATTATATTAGTCATTGGATTCGTAAATTGACTTATTTATTAAATCTGAATGCTAACGATAGTGTAATATTGAATAGTGTTATTTAATCTGATGTTACCATTTAATGAGTACCTATTCAAGGGGAGATGTGGCAATGTGGCGTTCTCGCCGCGCTGAAAAATTAGTGTTTAATTTGCCGCTGACGAAAACCTTCTGTTCTAACGATCTTGCATTGTTGTAAACAAATTTATTTCATTCTAGGTTTTTACACGTTGTATAGAGTTTATTTAGCACATTACATTTTTGTTTCAGATTTATGAAACTAAACAGTGTTGCTTGTTATTAGTCAAAGATAATCTATATTGATGAATTATTACTTTATTGAACACCGGTGCCCCTACTTTGAAGTAGGAAAACCACAGACAAATTAGCTGAGTATATAGAATATTTGTTAGTCACTCTTTGTTTTTAGTCAGTTGATTTTTTTCGGAACTGTTTGGCTTGTTAGCTTACGTGCTAATAGCATGGACCGTTGTTCGCTTAATACTTCTCAAGTGGTCAAAGAAAACTTTTTTTTTAAAACTTAACGTAAAACATACAAACTTGAAGATGTATTCCAAAATGCAATTAGTCATCTGCTTGCTTTCCTCACAGTTTATCATGATCATAGCGATGACGATAACTCATCTAAAGCCGTCAATGTGTCTGCACAATTGAAATGGTCAAATAACCAATTGACATTGCACAGCCGGGCTACTGGGATAAAGGCTAACTTATATATTTTAATTGGTTGCTAAGAACCTTAGCTTCATAGTTTTACGACATGACAGCTGAGAAAAATTTGTAACTTTTTCGGGCCACTTATAAGGGATTGCTGGTATAACAACTAATACTTAATATTATAATCATCGTGAGCTTGCAAGTTAAACGGTCTAACAGCTCTTAAAGTGATATTAGTAGGGTGCAATGGGGCAATTCCAATTCATAATTTTTCACAAGTTGCTAAATTGTTCATGGTTTTGTAGTTAATGCCATAATTACTTATTTTTCTGTGTGAAGAAATGTGTGATAAATTGATATCAAATGCTTTAGGTAATTTAAAATTAGCAGGTGAACTCTCCAACATCCACATTTTTCATTCAAGGACAATATTCCTTTTATTTGGAGATATTCAGAAATACCTTTGGCAATTCTGAAATCATTCAAATTTTGACTTTCTTTCATATTCATGTTTTGTTTACGCCAGTGGCGAAGGGTGCCATACAAGCCGATTCCCATCGGTTTCCCGTTTAAAATGAGGCAAAAATGATAATAAAGTAGACTGCATGGTTTGAATGGGGAAAAAATACATATTGTTTATTTTTTTACTTTTTGCCTATATTTTTTAACTACTTTGTTACCTCATTTTAAAAGGGAAGCCGATGAGAATCGGCTTGTATGGCACGCTTCCCCACTGGTTTACGCTCAGTTGGGTTTATTCCGCATTTGCAAAAATGGTGCATATAAAACTTGTTGGAAATAAAGCGATGCACATATTCTCAGTTGACACCAAACACCAGACATCAGGCGGCGAGGGGAACAATCATTTCATATAGGCTTGTGTTTGTTTTCTGGAAAATATCTTATGAATAGGTTTTTTTTTTTACTTTCGGAATTACCCCAATGCACCCTACACCACAGAAACACACCCTAAGGATCATCATACAAATAGTTAAATATTTATCATTACAAAACTTGTTGATAAGTGAAAATAGTGGAAATATATACAGTGTTATTTATAGAGTCAGTCCTAGACTAAACTATCTCTTCTTTACTCGAGTTGCGCTCATTGTTTGCCTTGAGGAAACTGTTTACTTTTATTTTTAATGTGCCGTTTTGTGAATTCACTGCAAGGGCACTGCAGAGCCAGAGCATCTCCTGAACAGTCACACTTTCAAATTGGACTTGGAAACATTTGCACTTTCCAAAGCTCTCATCTCGTGCGGTAAATCGTTCCACAAAAGAGGGCCGACAATGCAAAAGACATCATCCAAATAATTGGCCATGTTGCACCTGATTTACATTACTTTTTTTTTACAAAACAAGAACTCAGTTCATATAAGAGACATGTTTTAATGATCTATGATATGAAGTCAACAAAACGTTAAGAAATCCGTTCTTCTCTATAACATGATTCATAAAATAATTTTTTAATTCTTTACATTAAATATGTTTTTTTTTATTGCGAGTCCAAAGCGTTAACCACTAGACTACGGAAAGTAAAGATATTGCCTTCAAACATACAAACTACTACGTACTCTTTAAACATAACCTGAGAGTGAAACTTGAATAAGGATGTGAGAGCTTAGTGCAAGTCTCAATGAACATGGGTAGATCATCCTGTATCTATTTGAACATGGAACGTAATATAACATGGCGGCGTGTAAGCAGCTGATCCCTGTCCCATACAAAATGTATCAGCTGTTCACATACCGCCATATTTTACCGTGTTCTATCTTCAAATAGACACGTTAAGTTCTACCGACGCCCTTTGAAACTTTGGGCGAGGGACTGACTCTGAATAGCAGTGTTAGTGAATATGCCGCCACCAGTTGCTTCCTATAACGATTAGGATATGTGTAATAGGTAAACAAGTCATTGTTAAGTAGGGAGTAAGCTAAGCTATTACTATATAACTCTCACATGTATACTAAACATTACACTTATTGTCGGAAAGCAACATAAGAAGCATAACCAGATGAGCTCTGTACGGTGGACTCAGCACATGAATCCACATAGAAAAAATTGTGTCGTCACAAAAGGCAAAAAAATAGTTGGTTATTGGTTGGGAAGAACCACAGTTCCCTAAAAGTGTGACGTTTTTCCACCGAGAAAAAAGTTTGAAATAAAAAGTTGTGCAGAGTCCGTTAAAGACGTCAATCTAAGGTTTTTTTTTGCGTAAAATGAGATTAATATATGGAAACACAGAAAATAACATTCTCTGTGTTTCCATTTATTGTGGGTTCAATGCTGTATCTAGACTTCAATGTGCATTGTTTTCAGATAATGTTAGTTAAAGTTTTTTCATACAAAAATCATGATGTTTGCCCTTTCAGAAGGCTAGTAATATAATATAGATGTTAAACTGTTAAATAACATTGATAAGAAATCCAGAAAGCCAATAAATGTATGCATTTCATTACAAATCATCTAATTATTTTGAAAATATTAAATTCTTGAGACATCCAGACTTTAGAGATTTGTGTTTTATCTAATAATGGTAGCAAATGGTAGCATTTGCATAGCACTGAGTACTCCTCGACTAATGTCATAGATTACTCAAATCCACTCAAATTTGAGTGTTGTATTAAAGCATTGGACGCATTTTATTATCTCATTTTCGGTTAAAGTTCTAAATTCCCGCCTTTGGTTCTGATCGACTCAAAATCAAGATAGTTCACTAAACATTTGAAATATTATTAACTTAACGAGTTAAATATATATATTTTTTGTTGTGTATTGAATCCCCATTTTATTCTTATACTTATTTGTATTTACACATTAAAAATATATATTGTGATTATAAACACAATGGAATCACTTGAAAAATTGTGACATCTAACCAATATTTGGTTCTTGGTTGCTGAGGAACCTAGTCATCTAGATCTGTGACGTCGCCCGGCCGTGGGAAATTTGAAACGTTCCGACTCCATCAGCTTATTTAAAATATACCTTACAATGGTTATGTATTTTGAAGTTCTATGAAAGATAGGTTTATAATGATCTAACCTGTATTTCATTTCTTTTTGCTTGCGCACATTTTCTAGTCACAATTTTTTTCATTTTTATAAATAAGTTCTCAAGTAGCACAATCTGAATTTGAAAGCCTCAAAACATTGCACACATATTCTACTCTACCATTTTCTTTTTAATTTACATTTTATTCTACATTTAAATAAGCTGTTAAAAAAAAACATTCAAATTTGTGGTTAATCTTATTTATTTATTTTTGGTTCAAAGATATATTTGGATTATGTATTAATTTGGTTGTGGTGTTGTAACAGTGAGGTTTAGTTTGATGTGGATTGAAAAAAAAACCTTGTTATTAATTTAAAAAAAAAGTATTTTATTTTCGTATCTTGTCTTATGCGTTAATTTAAACAATTATTTCTAAGAAAACTAAACCAAAGACTAATCTGTTAAATGTAAATTTTAACTTTTTTTTGTTATAATTACTTTTCCTATTACTCCTTAAGACATTTTATCATTAATTGATTAATTATGTATGAATCATTTTTTTTTTTGTAAATAGTTAATTTTACAAATTTGTTGTGTCATTCTTGTACATTTAATCGGTATTATACACAAATTTATGTTTAAGTTTTAAATCTTTAAAAATGATTTTTTTTACAATCGGTTTGGAGTAATTTTGCTCCATTATAAGAATGAAAAAATTAGATCTTTATGTAATCTCAATTGGTAACCAAAAAAAATATTGAAACATTTTTGTAAAATGAAAAATTAAGTTATTAATTTTGTTTGTGCTTATTTTTTTTCTTCTCGTCAATAGCGCTACAGCCCGATTCGAGTCTTGGCCTCCTGTAACCTCTGCCTCCAACTCCCCCTGTCCTCTGACGCCGCTGTCCACTTCGTTACTTGTATAAGCTGAGCCGCATCCCTTTGCACTTCATCCCTCTGTCTCAGTCTAGACCTTCCCACTGTTCTACTGCCTCCCGGGTGGCCGGTCATCTTTCTTTTTGGAATCCGTGTGCCTGTCATTCTATGAACACGTCGGCCCTCCCCGACCTTTGCAGTCATATAAAGGCTGAGATACTGGGCGTTTGGTATACGCTGGACAGTTAAACACCATCATTCCACCTTACTCCACTCTTCTCCATCCTTCAAAGGACCATATATTGATCGAAGCACTTTCCTTTCAGATACTACAAATGCTCCGTGTGCGTGTTTCACATATGCCAATATGGATGTGCACTTAAATCTAAATTTTAACTGTTACAAATATTTAATGATACCATTTTTTTAATCCGATCAAATGGCCTGTAACATTTATTTATTGAATTACCAAGGTTTTAAAAAATCATCAAAAAACTTTATTGAATTCAAATATAGAATACTTTTTGAATTTTAGTGTTGCCAACAGATCATTGGTGTTGCGAGATATACTAAACCTCTTGGGATTTGAGGAATTTTAATACCTACCAGCCTATACCTGATAATATTTTCTAATATTCACTGTTATACATGTGTTATTCTAGTATTTATGATTTAGTCACATTGTGCCATCTGCAAATATATAATACAACTTTCAGCTTATTTCTAAATTATGTAGGTACAACTTTTTTACCACAATGAATTTAATTTTTCATAGGTTCTTATATCTATTAGCAAAAGCTGTTTGTGTATTATTTTGCTGAAATCTTGTCTATAGTTTAATATTTTTAGGTATATTAATTGTAAATAATTAAATACATCACAACGCATTTGACCTTAGCACAAATTGAAAGCACACATATATATATATCAGCCATTAAATGAATTTTAACTAATGAACTTCATAAAATGAATTAAAATTTCCAGAAACTCTCCCTGAAAACACTTTTTATCAAAGTACATAGAAATATTGTACATTCAAGAAAAAGCCATTTCTTTATTATCTTGATGGAAAAAATGTATGAAATCATAAGGCTTCAGAGTTGTTTCATTAGATGTCGGAGTAAATCAGAAAAAAAGTAAACAGTTTAGCCTTTTCAAAGGTATCTTTGAATTATCTGGCTTGATTTCTAATAATCGCTTAAATCTTTTTAGTTGTATAATTGTGGCTAAAATATTCTTATAATCATGACACTTTTTCTATGAAAATGGTGTCAAAGTTGGCGAAATCAAAATGGCCATAAGAGTGATATTTCTACGGAGAGTTTAAATTATATGAACACAAAATATTATCATTCATTTATCATGTCTATGAATGTGAAACATGGTTTTGTTGTTGGCGATTTCATGAATATTTTATCGAGATTAAAAATATTCAAAAATTACATAGGCATATAATATTATAGAACAAAAAACATATGTGTTGTATTTTAACCAAATATTATATTATTAATTACTATTATCATGGATAATATGAGTGTAAGATTAAAAGATAGAAATTAATTATTTACATATATTGATATGTATGTATTAATGTATAGTAGGTACCAAGCCGTAAGTACATAAATGCCAACATTTTGAATAGTTTAAGTTTACTGAATTTTAATTTAAGTATTTTGTTTTTTGAAAAATCTCTTGATATTTTTTATTGTATCCAAAATTTATCGTTTTTGGAAATGAGATCTTTAGTTGTGTAAAAAATACATTTGGTTTTTATCATTAATTACTTTTCTGTTGTAATTGTATGCATTTATAAAATGTAGGCGATTGATTTTTATTTAATCAACATTTTGAATGTGAAGTATGTTTAAATGTGTCGAGTGTGCAATTCTTTATATAGATGATAGAAATAAATGTAAAACTTTGAGATAGTAGATATTACTTCATTTTGAATGTTTTTGTATGGTTGTGTGAGAAATAATACCTACCACAATTGGACCGAATCCCTATCTTCCAATTGTCTATGACCATATTTTCATCCATGACATATGATACTGGAAATTGTATAAACGCAAATGCTACATTCGTTTCAACTTACATTAAATCGTCCTTAGAAAGAGAACAAAATACTTTCAGTGTGACTACACTGTAAGCTAAGAAGCAAGATGATTGCCCTTGAATGTTTTATGTTGGCATCCTGAGTTATCTGTTTTTAACCAAATGATTTTATTGAAAACAAATGTATAAATCAGATATGTCACAAATAACATTTCGCTGCCTTAGTGCTTGTTTACTGTAAACGCCATTGAGCTAATTTTACAGGAGCAATGTTTTTGTGTTTTGTTATTGTAATTGACAAAATCGTAATTCAATTGCCTATTTTACCGAAAGTACTGCAGGTCTGGCACTATAATAATCGGTAAAAATCATAATAATGTTACGTTTAATACTAAAAAAAGGCGTTTTAAAATGGATATACGTCAAAGATGCGCAACGGAAATTTCGTAAAGTGGATATACAGTAAAACGATCTTGAGATTGACCGGACGCTCGCAACAATCTTTTAGTGCTTGTTTACTCTATGCGCCAAATCACATATAAAGGGTGTTCCAGTCACTTCTTCACCGCACATTATATTTGTTGTACTTATTTAATTCATATTACACAGTAGGCTATTGAACTTTCATTTGACTTTTATTTATTTCTTTACTTCCTTCCTTTCCTATTAATACTCTAGTGTTACCAAAGAGATGGAAGAGAGAAGTTTATTATCAAAATATTTTTTTTATTTTCTTTAAGGTTTTTTTTGTTTTTTACTTTCTTGCTCTAGCTGAAGACTAAAAATTTCATTTTTTTTCACGAAACGGCGCTATAAAGAAATCATCAACTCATCATCATCATAAAGAAAGTATTGATTTGGTGTGAAATTTTTTTTTCGAGGTTTTCACGGAAATGAGTTGTCCTG
Source organism: Agapetus fuscipes (assembly GCA_951799405.1). Classification (NCBI taxonomy): domain Eukaryota; kingdom Metazoa; phylum Arthropoda; class Insecta; order Trichoptera; family Glossosomatidae; genus Agapetus; species Agapetus fuscipes. The sequence continues at coordinate 7,898,771 of OX637349.1, forward strand.
GTGCAGGACATGCCAAAAAAACACTATCTTTCAAAAACGTCCGTCTGTATGTGTGTGTGTGTGTGTGCGTGTGTATGTGTGTCACTTTCCAAAGTATTAGACTTAGAGATACCAAATTTTGGCTACATCAACTCTTTTGAACATGTTTTAAATATGAATTACACGGCATTACACCAACTTGAAAATTCAAGATGGCTGCCATACAAAAAAAAACATAAAATTTCAGATGGCAACCCATAGACCCAGGTTTGCAAGAGTGTTGCCACACCTAATTTTTTTAGTAAAATTTGAGCAACGACCACACTGAAAAAAATAATCTTGGAGCCGTTTTTGAGAAAAGTGCAATTGTATGTTTTTTTTGTATGGCAGCCATCTTGATTTTTCAGGGTGATCACATGCCGGTCGGCTCATCAAAATTTGTGGTTGTCAATTCTCTAAATCTAAAAATTGGTGTCTCTGTGATTAGTAGTATCGGCTGGGACATACACACATACGGACGGACAGGTTCGACAAATTAGGTTTTTTTGCACGTCCTGGCGCAAGACAACTCATTTCCGTTGAAACCTCAATTTTTTTTTCGGACGAATACAATACTTTATAGCTCCTTCTGACTGCTATAAAGTAAAAATATATTGAAAAGTTCTCAGCAGTTAGAGTGTTAATAAAAAAATACTTTTTAGAAAATTTAAGACAATAATGATAACTTATATGATGTCATCATTATATTTTCCAAAAAGTGAATCACATACAAAGTGAGAAATTTCCAGACAAAATGTTTGGTAATAATCAAAGGGTTAAAATTAGATAAAAGGCTGCGATTCTTAAAACTTTCTAAATAGCAATAATAATCAGTCGTTACTTTTTCAAAACATGACAAAAAAGTTTACCCACCATACAAAGTCCAAGTTTGCATACAAAAGCGTTCAATGACCATCTATGTACATATGTATAATAATCGAGAATCGTAGTTGCAACGAAATATTAACATTCAAAACTCAGATCAATTGCATGCCCACAAACAGAAACTTGTAAGTTCGCGCTTGCAAATGCTGAGTGTGTACTTACAAATTGAAACCAAATCTCAAATGAACATTAAGCCTGCAACTCTGACATTGACAAAGTGAATTATTTTTTACACTATGGGTGGTCAGCTTTATACCAACCTATAAATCAAGGTTCTTTCTTGTGTAATTGGCGTTTTTTTCAGAGACGACCAACCTCGCAGAGGGCTCTTGAGGTGTGATTCACACAAAACGGCGCTCACCAAATAATCTTTTTTTTCTTCTTGAAACAGCATAAACTGGCAAATGATTCTAGCTTTAAATTCGTCATACAGTGAGTTAATTTATGCAAGAAAGTCGAGTGCAGATTCTGTGCATTTTTTTTTATTATTTTGAAGAAAACATCAATTATATATCAGAAAATATGTTTTTTAGGACAAAAGTTGTAGCTTTCTATCTCTTGTATAAAATGTTTACGAAAGTAAGTCTGTTTTTATTTTGAATTTCCAAATAGTGCGTGAACTACGTTATTGAAAGATGGAACATTTTTATACGTTTCAATGTTTTGATGTTTGCTAATGATGCTCCTTGCCTGATAGGTTGGTATGAGGCTGACCCCCCATGCTGAAAAAGTAGGTTCGCTTTTGCTTACGCCACCCTGATTTTACGGATATGTGACAGGAGTTGCAAGGTTTATGTTCATGTGAGATTTTGTTGATTTCAATTTTAAATTTAACGTCAATTTCAATTTTCAGTAAGGATAGGCAGAATAAGAAGAAATGGAGGCAGCTCTGCAGAGGCTCTGGCCACCCCTAGCGGAATGGCGACAGAATTACAGTTACAGTTACATATATACATAAATACTTGTTCAGATTATATTAAATTTTTATGAAAATATCCTTTTTTATAATATGATCTGTAATTTCGGCTGGTACATGCATACATACATATACGGACGGACGGGACATTATGTCTTGGGACATTTATCGGTGGGCATTTTGTCGTGGTACTAAAAATATACTGTAAGTTATCCACGTACGTGTCTAATTAAGCATTTTGTAATCTCGTATGGCAATTATTGTCTATTAATAATTACCTACTGTTTCACGAACTAAAAATGTAGCAACCTGTATGTTAAAATGCCATTACGTTCATTTCAACATATAATCGACTAACCGTTCACATTGAACAATGCAATGGCAGAAATTGTTTTTGCAGATGGTCGGGAGATGTTTTTCTTCCTATGAACTATAATTTTTAAAGGATTTATCTCAGGAATCCCTTGAAAACTTAAATATTCATCTCAAAATTCCGAGCGGGCTACGGTTAAAAAACGATGTTTAGGTGTGACGTCACACCCACGCGCGTCTGTGATTGGCAGATACGGCAGCCACTCGTCAGCCACGCATGCGCATCAGCGTTTGTGGCGTATCCAGTAAACAAGCACTGAGTTGAAATTTCGAACACAGAATTTCGTCTGTGAAAATGTTGAATAACTCACACATTTGAAGACAAATACGTATTTTTTTTAGCTCAGATTGTGTAGAATTTTATTCTTAAGACAACTGCATCAAAAAGTCAGATTTGACAAGATTGGCGTATACAGTAAACAAGAACTGGGGGAGCGATTTATCAAGAATTTTACAACAAAATTGTAAAATATGTGCATATCTACACCACTGTTTTGTTTGACAGGAATCTTTGAAAACTATGTTTTTCGCTTATGATATAGTGGAAATATTGTGGTTAAATTGTTTTTACTTTTTTTAATTCTAAGAAATATCACTCATTATGGAGTTCAACCATTAGAGTGCTAAATTAACATTAATGAAATTGAATCATGCAAAGACTTAAAAATATAGATACTGCAAAACATTTTGAGTCAGAGATTCTTCTATGGTGTTGTCAAAATGGATGAAACGTGGGTCATGGTTGCTTCTGGAATGTATATGAAGTATTTCCTCTGGTCTTGGTGGTATAGTCATCTAGTATAGAGAGGCGACTGTATGGATGTTGTAATTATTAGCTTCTGAAAATCGCATGAAATAACGTTATGTTATGTAAAATAGGCTAAATTCACGCACAAGAATATAATACGCCATCAATAATTATTTTTATAAAAGGAAATCAGTTCACAAAAGAGACAGAAGCAAATCTGTAGTCCATGTAATTTAAAAAAAGTGCTATTGTGTTGAATTGACTTATTGGAATTTTTCCGAAGTTACATTATCAACTTTCTTAAACTAAGTACACATATTTTCGTGATTGTTTATTTATTTATTTTAATTTATTCTGTGCCAAATAGTACCTACTATAAGCTTCACTGCAAACAATTGTTGAGATGCTATTTTTTAACTGATTTTTCTTGTTGCCATTTTATTTTTAAGGTTGTAATTTTTAATTCCTATGTATCCGCTAGCTTTGAGTATTTCTTTTTAAATTTGGCACTATTAAATTATGTTTTTTTGTTTTCAGAAGTATTATTTCTTTAGATACTAAAGTACAAAAAATGGAAAATAAAATATCCTGTTGGAAAAATTATGAATATATATAAAGAATATAAATCAAACTGCCATTTTCTTGAATTTCTCTTCATGTAAATTTATTATTGTCAAGAAAAGGCATTCTATTTGAAATATCCTAGTAGATGTAAAGTACAACATTGTTCAATTTAAAAAAAAAACATTTTTCCGCATATGTGTATAGAAATTTAATTTATGCAATAGATCTGTTGGCTTGAACACACAAAAAGTATATAAAACACATTGAAAATTAAATGTAAATTTTGTCTGTGAGGTTTATTTGACTGCTGATGATTTATTTATGGTGGAGAAGTGCAAAACATTGCTCGGCTTGCACTGATATAAACGAAATTAGATTTATTTAATATAACTAGAATGGGATTTTTATGAAAGGAAGGTAAATGTGAAAGAACAAAAGTACCAGGGTCAAGTGATATTTTACAATCAACATTTTGAATCACGGCGACCCTGGGCTGTCAGTTTTAAGATAGACTATTGAATCTTTGTAAGCTTACTATGATGGGAATGATTGTCAGTACAGATAGCATTATCGTTTCAAGAAATTATAGCAATTTGAGATTTTTGCATAGGTGTGCTCCATTTTATTTAAGGCACAAATTAAAGTTTTCAAATTTAGCCTCGTATTCATCTTGAAATAACTTTATAATAAAGTGAATTGGTTTATTGGTATCGGACACAAGTAAGTTATGGATATTCTGTATTGCACAGGGGCTGTCCATATATTACGTCATTCGCATTCAGGGGGGGGGGGAGTCTGGTCTGCGGATGATGGCAAATAATTTACGAGAACCAAAAGTTCTTGTAAATACCCATTTCTACAAAATATACTAACTGTTATGTAAGTAATATTACATTATTCATTATTAAGCTCATCCATTAATACAGCAAGAGGGGGAGAGGGGGTCATTAGATAATGACTATAGGATGATTGTAGGGGGGGGGGGTCGAAAATCGGCCAAAATCGATGACGTAGTTTATGGACGGCCCCACATCAAAATCAAAACAAATTTTACAAACTGTGCTATAGGAAAGATTTCTCAATGATTTGGCGGAGTCACGTTGTACAATTGGTATTAAAGTTGTTCAATTAAAAAAATCAATTCCTTTTTGAGATACATACCCCCGTATTCACGATCAAAACTGGCACTTACTTAAGGGCAAACCAGCGCTTAGATTGGGGAAATTCATTTCAAGAACAATACTTACGGTAAAATTAGCACTCAAGCGCTCCAAAAACTAGCACTTAGGTAAGTAAGGTCGACACGTATATTAACCAACGCTTAAGCGCTGTCAAAATATTCCGTCATATTTCATTGTTATCACATTTTTTGTTTGATTGTGAATTTACATGAAAAAATGAATTCCTTCTATAAACATGATTTTTATGAGTGTATTAACATTGTTTTGACGAGTTTATTTACATTGCTTGACCATCAAAATTGGGTTTGTTCTCCGGTATGGTCTAGGACCATACTGCAATGACAGATGAACTGTCAAAATATTCCGCCGCATTTCATCAGCACATTTTTTGTTTGGTTGTGAATTATTTACATAAAATAATGAATTCTTTCAATACAGTTGACTTTAACGAGAATAATAACATTGTTTTGTTCAAAAATAGTGTCCCAAGAAAATATATCAGAGACTGTAAAGACCCATTTACGTATTACGAAGAGGAAGAATTTAGAAGACGTTTTTGATTGAAAAAATGCGTCGTTCTGTATACAGTTTTGCCGTTGCTCATTGAGGGTTGCAAAGCCAACGATATCTTCGATCTGTTATTTTATCTTCTATTACAGGTTTTTCTTTAATCAGAGCCACCAGCAGCTCCTTTTCCGCTGGAGAAAACAACATCTTTTTGGCGCTGAAATCGATCAAAACACTTTACATTGGATATTACATAAATGTATTTTTAAAAACTAATAGAAATTGTAAACAAACAAATTCGTACTTACGGTTTACTTAAATTAGTAATTGCGTTATACGTACTTATTTGTTGTCAAGTTTTATGCAAAGCTGATATGACATTGAAATTTGAAAGAAGCGGCAATGATAACAGTGAAGTACGCCGAATATCGGTCGGAAGGTACTGACCAATTACAGAGCTGGGTTTTTTCGAGAGCCAATGACAAACCCGTACGTCTCCTGGGGGTTGGGCACTACGCTGATTACTGCTTGAGTGTTCTTTGTGAAACAAAACGCTCCAGAATGTCGACCCTTGAGTAAGTGTAGCGCTTGAGTAAGGCACTTAAATCAGTTTTGATCGTGAATACGGGGGATAATCTTTCATGAACTAAATATTTTTTTGTTTTTTTTTTTATGGCAGAAATCTGACATTGTGAGCACGCCCATAATGAATATCTATCAAATATGAATGTTAAGAATCCCTTATAATTGCCATTGTGTTGATTCAAGCAGTGGCGATAAACCTTGTAAGTCAATTGGAATGGCTGAGTAGTGACCCACTGGCCACCATAGACAGTGAAGCTGAACATGTTTTATTTGTGTAGTATTGTGATCATAGCTTAAAAGTCTGTATGTTACGAAATAATTTTAAAATTCGTTGTATAGGAATCGTGAGCTGGAATTGATGTACCGTAAAAATGATTTACAACTTTTAATTCTTAATGTTCGAGTCATATCTTAATTTTTATTGTTATAACTAGTACTTGCAATCTACTCATTATAAATGCTTAGAGGGAATAATGAATACTTTGTTTCTGTATAGATAAATTTTGTATGTTGCGTTGACATTTCCCCAGCCAAAGAATTAGAATGTGTTATACAAGGACTGGATGTTCTGAACATTTGGGTTCGTCGAGGTGTCGGTGTGAGAGGCGCAGCCTAATAGATCTTTTTTAAAAAGCGGGCTGACTCAGCGCCCGTCGAATTATATTGCAATTAAATGTTTATATAAAAGTGAGGTGTTTAAGATCTTTATATAGTTAACCCGTAATATAACTTTATGTCACAATTAAAGCTATAGACCACTGTGTGTATGTTACATACCAGATATATATTAATAAATATATATAAAATAGTTTTAAACAAGGTATGTGTAATCCTATATGTATTAAAATGAAATTAGATAATTTTGGCGTTTTTATTTCTTCTTCCGATGGCGCTACAGCTCATAGCTCTCCTTGGCCTCCTGTCAGCCCCTCTCCTTCTCAGCGGCCGACTTCCAACTGTCACGAGAAGCTGCATCCCTTTTTATTGATTGCTCTATGATACAATGAACGATAAAACCCTTGACCACCTCTCATGAAATGCCTGAAGAGTTCATAGTTTCATATAAAAAAAAAGTAGGAGAACACAGCTAAGGATGGTGTCAGATTTTCATTAAAAAAACCTTTTCATCAAAAATTTAAAAAACGAATTATGGAATTAAAAATATTTACATTTATTGTAGCAATATACATACTTATTGTACATACAATCATAATATGTACACAACTTCAAGAAAATCATTAACATTATGTAAGCAAAAGTAAGATCCAAAGATGAAAACAAAAGTTCAGACATGGCTACCTTAAGTTAAAAAATAAAGATTTACCATCAAGAGGACTGAGTTTCTTGCTGAAATGGATTTGTTATAAATAAGAACTTTATTTAATTGATTTCTTAAACTAGGTACACAAGGCTTATAATTCAAAGAAAAATGAAAAGGCTTTAAAAGTTCATGGTAATTCTTGGTAATGATACAATGGAGTCCACACATTTAAATTGGCGGGAAAAAAGTCACATCGCCTGGCCGGGTAGTTGAGAACTTGAGAGCTAAATCTGATCACTGCCCTGACACTGTTATCCTCTCAAAATTAAATATCACACAACAAACAAAACATACAGTTATGCTTCAATATAATATTGCATAGGTAGATCAAAAAGATATTGAAGTGCTTCATACTATGGTTACCACATCTGTCATCAGATTTCACTGAATTTTGATTTCAAAGTGCTGTAAAATAAAATAAACCCCTGATTATGTGGAACCCAATTATTTATTGGGCAACATCATCCAGCCGAGAGAAATTTTGAATGGGCATACTCCTTTATTTTTTAAATTGCATTCCCAAAACAACACTTTCATCATGTTTGATAGTCAATGTAAGAACAGCAAAGAAACAAGGACTATAAATTTATTTTTTTCTTGTCGAGCAAACTTGGGTCTAGGGTCCTTTGCAAACAATGACAAAATATCTGCTTGCCTTTTCAGTAGCAACCTGCCCATGTGACATCACAATTGATTTGTGCTGAGTCCATTGTGGGGTGCATAGACATAGGTAAACACAATATTTTCAAATTTCATTGCGCTGTCTCTTCACTTTCACAATTAGGTGACGTCACTTTGGGGTCCTCCTCTTTCTTGTCTGCCTGCTCGGTTTCTTCTTGCACCTTCTTAGTTTCCGCATCATTCTTTTCTTCCTTTTCCACTTTAGAAACAATGCCAATGGGAATTGTTTCCTGATCTTCATTTGTGCCATTTTGAGAGTCATCATCAGAAGCAGGGTCTGAAATTGAATAACCATTCATTTAAGTTTTAAAAAAATGTGAAATACAAATTTTATGATATAGCTCGTCATTAGCTCAATGGGTAGAGTGCTTGCATTCCATACCGAGAACTCAGGTTCGAATCCCACTGATGGAGTCAGAAATGATTTCATGTGGTTTCAAACCCAAAATAAAATAGCTGCAAGGTTTACTCAGTCCTCACAAGAAATGAGAACCAGCCCTCTCGGGGATGGGAAACCCTCACTTCAACTGAAGTGGTTGGCGTAAGGCCAGCCCCCTAATTTGTAAAAATAAATAGGTTCACTCGTCACGTGCGACCCCTTGGCAAATGTAGCAAGAAGTTACACTAGATGTGTAGCTTAGTTGTGTATACTAACCATTAGGATCTTGTGTATTGTCATCTGAAGATGGTGAAGAATCTGATGATTCCCCGTCATCACCATGACTTCTTGTATCCTTTGAAGTTTCCCCATTTGCCTTCTCCCCCTCCTTTTTGATGTTAACAATTCTCTCAGCTTTTTTCTTGGCCTTCTGCGCCTCTTCCTCTTCATTTTTAATCCTAACTGCTGTGACGCGTCGCTCACTGCTGGGCTTCTGAGGGGTGGGCTCTCTTGGCGGGGCTTCCGTAAAGGATTCTTCAGTCATTGGCTCGTCAAATGACTCAGACAATGAGGCAGCTGTTGCTTTCAAGCCGGCGGGAATTTTCACATTACGGAGACATCTCTGTTCAATGGATTCTAATTCAGTCTTCAGGTCTTCAGCTTTTTTTTCCATCGTTTCTAAAATGGCAAACATTCCATGATTAATTCAAGGAGCAAATGTGCTAAATGTCTTAATTCAGTAGTAAAGGACGGGACGACAATGAATTCATATTATTTATTTGTTTTCATCATCAAAAAGAATTTGTTAGTGTAAAAAAAAGAACAGCAAATAGTATACAGAACGTAAATATAATTTGCATCCCCAGATTTGGGTGTAAAAATTTAAAAAATGTGGTGTTTTGAGTTAAATATACTATTCAATAACAATCAGTCCACTACAGTGCAAACTACCATGCTGAACTCAAAAAAGTTTGAACAACAGAATGAGAAGTATATGTGACACCCCTTTTATTAAATTACAATGGTGTTATTCACAGACAGCAAATCCATGGCTCAACCGCCACTTATGTGAATTTTCCATACAAAAAAATGATTATCCATGGATCAGCTATGGATCAAATGTGCTGTGAATAACCCTGTATGCCTGCAAGCTTCAAACTATTTTTTCTCAATTTGAATCTTTTTACACTTTTGGCACTCTAGACCTCTGGATGCGCATTATCTTCTATTAACAGTCAACGCAACTAACTAAGCTACACATATAGTGTTACTTCTTGCCGCGTTATCCCCGAAGGGGTCGCATGTGGCGAGTTGAACCTATTTATTTTTACAGGTAAGGGGGCCGGTCTTACGCCAACTACTTCAGTTGAAGTGGGGGTTTCCCAGCTCCCGAGGGGGCTGGTACTAATTTATTGTGAAGGCTGAGTAAACCTTGCCGGTATTTTTATTATGGGGGTTGAAATAAACACCGAAATAGGAAATCATTTCTGACACCCTCCTCGGTGGGATTCGAACCCGAGCTCACGGGGTAGAATGCGAGCACTCTACCAACTGAGCTATCGACCGGACCAACAGTTACACTTTCAAAATTAAGAATCTAGCAGCAGAGGGCCAGTTGAAGATCTAGAACTCATCATCATAAGTTTGGTAGACCCGAGAATATAGGCCAGGACGCACAAGAGCAGGCAGAGGGGAATGTCTTATATAAAACACAGAAAAGACGGAATAGGGTAACCAAAGGCTTTTAACACTTCAGCTGCAGGTGACATGCATAGGCGTCAAGTGTAAACTTGCATACAGTGCGGCTGTCAATCATAGACGTCATCCAACTTTGAACTTAACCCTGACATCAGTGTTCAAGAATGCAAAAGTCTACAAGTGGAAATATGTGCCAAGTCTTATGCCCGTATTCTCCAAGCTGTTTTACCAAGGATTAACCTAACTTAAGCTGAGCGGTATTCTTCAAACGGCATTACCGATAAAACTTAATCCTCGCTCAAATATGGTCCAGCTGTCAAAATTTGACAATCAGGTGTTTCGTTTAGCGTGTTTGAGTTGTTAATTTTATCATTTATTTTGTTTACCTTTGAAGTTTATTGACATGAATACATTGAGCATGAATATGAATCAGTTACGACAGCTTGATGTGTTGTCAACTATTGAAATGATTGATGAAATCGAATCCATTGAGAGGTGCCGGCGAAGAGAAGATTTTTGCGAAATTTTAAATGAAATCGACTTTTTTAAACGTTTGAGATGAGAAGTTCGGTAATCTTCTTGCCGTCATGGTCGTAATTGGTCGTAGTCACAGAGTGTAATGTCTAAAAACCACGCGAGGCGAACTCAGGCGCACTGTCAATAAACACCGGAGTGATTGTAAACAAACATGGTGTACACGTAAGGTCAGACAACGATGTATTTAAATGGTTGTATTTAGATTACATCCTTAAAATGAAAAGAAAATATTATAATAAAATATTTTATTAATTATAAATTATATTCATAATGTTAAATGTATGTTTTGAATGCGTAAATTTAAAAAAGTAAATGGCTGGTTTTTCATAATTACTTCCTGGTACATTAGCGCCACCAGCGGAATTTTTTCAAACTAACGCGAATTGTTGTTTGTGTTTTTCTATGCTGTCATCCCGATATTTAGCTAATCCTGGCTCTAACCAATTGGAGAATACCTATGAAAACTTAAGCTATTCTGCTTCCTTAGTTGATCGGCCACTTAAGACATGCTTGAAGAATACGGGCATTAGTGATTTTTGTAATTGAATAACTAATACACGTGACTGTTCACATAGTTTGAAGTGTTGTCAATCAATTAAGGTAGGAAATCATTAAATGATTTAAAAAATGTGCTTGAAACAGTATTCCGTACTGGGGGTATTCATATAGCCAGAATATTTAGAAGCGAAAAGGTTAAAGAAGAAGCAAATTAAAAAATGACTTACTTTCATGTTTCTTTCTGCTAATATCAAGTTTCTCTTGAGCTTGGTGGTTCACCCTCTTGGGCAGCCAGTACAGATGTGGCTTGGCTCTGGTCTGCACAAAGTTCACCAAGGGCTTCTGCATCTCCACCCACTTCTCATACTCTTTCATCCTCATCATCTTCATCTCTAGAGCTTTGATTGTTGCTTTCTTCATCTCTCTGTCAGCAAACAGAGTCTGCCTCTCTTTCTTCTGGTTCTCCCTCTCCTGCTGCGCTTGCTCTTCTATCTTTTTCTCAATCTGCGCTTTCTTATCTTCCTTATTCTTGAGGACAATCTCTTCTTGCTTGAACTTTTGGAGAGTCCCGAGCAATGAGCCGAACATCCTCCGGTTTCTGGCTTTGGAGACTTCATCTCCTGCTTGCGCTTTGAGCACTTGTTGTTTGGAAGGCAGGTCGCGGATGACTTGGGAAGACACGCGAGGTTTCTTGTTCTGAAATGGTTCCTCCTCGTTATCATCACTGTCTCCGGCTGGACGAGTTGAAAGTCTGCAAGGAAGATATCTTGTAACAATAGGATATTATCCAAACAAACAATATAGACAAAAAAGGTGTGACGTTGCCAGATTGTTAGGGATAAGGTTAACTTATGTTTCATTAAAAGTTCCTAAGGATTCAAACGCATATTCCAAATTAGATTTTTCTCAGAAGGGAAACGCCATATGACCATGTAACAAGGTGCATATAAAAAGGTGTGTACACTAGATAGTTTTAATTGATAGCTCTGTTGTCCCTCTTTAAAAGGTGCTAGTGTTGTGGACACCAGCAAGATTATTGTCTGACAAAAACAAAGAACTGCTGTTTTCCGTTTTCCTCGTGCGAGCGGTGTTGGTATGGTGAAATATGATCGTGGAAGGCAATAATGATCGCCATCGCACTTTATACCAGACTTTTCACCTTCTTATATCCACCTTGCATGGACCTCACTAGGCATAAAGTGTAACATAAAAGTGAAATTCCTAAATAGCATACCGGCTAAACACTGTTTTGGTCTCCTGAGGTCTTTTTCGTCCAGGTCGATCCTCTTCAAAGCCCCATCTATTAGGTCCTAGCCTGGAACCGCCGCGTATACTATCATTAGGCGTATTTTGAAACTGACGATCGTTATTTCTGTAAATATAACAAAAAATTATAAATTTTGAAGCACTAATTACAGAAAGAAGAAATCCATAAAGTTATTACTAACCTATCATTCTGGAATCGGCCCGTTGTTTGTACCACTCTCTTGATGTGTTCGTCGATTTTCTGCAAACCGAGCTTGGCGTTTTGTAGCTGGGAAAGGAGAACGCCTACGGACGAATAAACTTCAGTGCCCATTGCTGCAAATTAATTCAATCAATTGATAAAAACAACCACTGTCAACAGTTTTTCTTCATTTGCAATTTCATAGACAAGGAAATTTCAATGTTGTCGACGTTTGAAGATTTCTCCCCACATTAATTTATACTGCCATCTTGTGGTTTTGAGTAAAAGCTTTATAAGATTATTTTTACCATGCTACGATTTGTAAAATTTCCCGCTAGATGTCTATACTACAAAAGAAACTAAAAAATATATAGAAAATTCATGACGGCTGGATTTTATAATTAATAATTTAGCTCTAGGGCGCCATTGCATCCTTCATCAAGAGACAAAAGCTTCTAACTCTTGCATCTCTATAATATAATAATCTATAATCTAAGTTGCAAGGATATATTCATTTAAAGCTCTCAGATGTATGCCCACAAACCAACAAGTGTAGTTCGCGCTTACAAATGCTGAATGTGTACTTACAAATAAAATCCAAACCTCAAATGAACATAAGCCCCACAACTTTTGCCGACCTTCCCTGAAACAGGGGTGACATTGGCAAAGTGAACCATTTTTTACAGTAGGTATGGGTGGTCAGCCTCATACCAACCTATAAGTCAAGGAATCTCCATGATTTATTTATATTTCTTTCAAGTTCTTTCCACTGCCCTGCACCTTTTTAATTCCTCATCAAAACTATGTCTTTCATCTCACCAGTAACAATTTAAAAAAAATCCACATGTGATCCATACGAATAATCCTTTTCCTGTAAATAAAATTCACTGGCAATATATGAGCCATGGATAGGTATTGTATGTTACAACGAAGGCAACATTTTTCTTCTTCTTCTTTTCGATAATAAGTACTACATACCTGTCTACCAAGATACCTACTGCACGAAAAAGCAATCTCCTGTTTCTTCATCTACCTACAGCCCGGGGTTGATCAAGGCTTACTCAGCCTTCACAAAAAATGAATACCAGCCCCCTCGGGAGCTGGGAAACTCCAACTGAAGTGGTTGACGTAAGGCCGAACCTTTTACGACATGCAACCCCTTGGGGGAGAACACGGCAAGAAGTTGCACTTACGTGTAGCTTAATTCAGTATTGCATAAAAGATTAATGTGAAGTATTTTTTGTTCCCTATTCCTCCTCAGCCACATGCGTGTTGGAGTCCCCTGCGCACGTGTTGCCTGCTGGGCGGGGCGCGGCCTCGGAAATGGCGGGCGGCGCTTTGTGGCTCCAAATGTCATATTTTCTGCTCACCGCCAGTTGACCGTGCCTTCAAAGAAATAACCGACATTTGTAAAAAATATGCCTTTGAAATTTGGATACCGGCCATTTATCTTATTTGATGGAATATGAAACTTGTACCTATTTAAATCCTTCCTACAAACTTCTTCTTCTTTTAGGTGGTCAACTAAAGGCGCCAGTGTAAGTGTAATTTAATTTTATGATCAAACATTTTTCTGAAACAGGGATGGTGTTGGAAAGTAGAAAGATATTTTATATTCGTTCATTGGTACCTATCGAATAAAACGTAGGTAGGTTTGTGACTGAAAGCTCACAAAGCCACATGCGTTTTATTTTAAATGTAGGTAGGTATTACATTTTCCATAAATAAATAAATATGGAGATGGTTTATTTTGTGATCTCTATTTTTGTGTGGATCACATTCAAAGAGCCCTCTTTGAGCTTGGCCGTCGAAAAGGAAACGCTAATTCTCAAGCGAGATCTAGACGCTTCTCACACTGCACAGTTCGGTGGAGGATCAAAAGCCTTGTTGTATCTAGTGTAGGAATCATAGATGTAGGAATGTATGGTGTATTTTACACGATTTGTCTGGCGGTCCCATACATTTCGCGACCGAAACAACAAACAAACCGCACCGTGTGAAAAGCAGGAGAGGCTGCATGGATTGGCGTAGGCAATTAAAATGAAAAAAACATTGTGTAGATCAGTTTTAAAAATATTTTTACTTCCGATGGATTAGACTCCAATAAATACCTAATGCATTGCATTGTATGTGAAGGCACAGTTTTTTATGGCATAATATGCTTACAGATAACAAACAAACATAAAATGAATTCACAGATAGAAACTTATTTATTTTACATCGGGATCCGCACATTTAATAGTGAAAAACAAATGTAATATCACTTGGCTGGTTTGAATGGTTGTTGTTATGGATACAAGAGAAAGGGCATGCAGACGTTATTCAATACAATAGATTATGATAGAAGATTGAAAATGCGGTAAAGCGCTACAATTTTTAGAATGTTGTAAAATAAAATAGATACAGCTTTTTTACTTGCCTAACTATGGATGACAATCTGTGGCGGCATAGTACAGCCGAGAGATACTTTAAATGTGCGGACTTTGTTTGAGTAACTAAAATAACATAAAATTTTATCCTTCAGAATATTGCAAAATACTTGAGGCTGTCTTTTTTTCTCAATTACGTTTTTTTAAAGGAAGATTCGATTTTTAAAAAGCTTGAAAACATTGCCTTGGGCACATTTTATGTATTTATCCATACGTAGGTATAGGGGGTAATTTAAATTATATAGGTACGTCTTTTTTTTGTTAATTATTTCAGTTAATTACTTCATGTTTTTTTTTGCTCTTTTGGTAATTTTACCTAGGTTGGTAAATAAAATTAAATGTAGGTATGTATGGTAAACATAAATTACAAAACACACAAAATATATAAACTAATTAGAAAGTCTTACGTAGTTAAAACATAAAATTAAGTACGAAAAAATAATAAATAGGTACCTACTTACATAGTCTATAATATTTACTATGTTACTAAAATGGTAAATATAAATAAAAATGATCTTAACATATATTTACAGTGGTTTTTATAGTTGTGTATGCAAAAGAACAGTGTTTCGTTTTTTTACTTTTTTTACAGCTTTTCAGAAAATGAATGCATTGATTATTCTAACAAATCATACGAGCGAGTTGGCAATTTTTGCCTGAGGAAAATTCAATGATCTTTAATATATTAGAATATAAAATGTTGATTACTTACTACTTAGGTATATTTTTTTTAAATAAGTACTCGTATAAATAACTGGGGAGTATGATCGGGGCATTGGACATTTTTTTTACAAAATGCTATTTGTTTATCTTTCCATAATAGTGAAGTTTCTTAATTTCCTAAGTTTTTATACATCGCCACCCTAAAGGTAAAACTGATTGAGTGCTGATTAACTGATTTGAGAAATAGTGGATAAAACCTTTTCTAGGGTGAAACTTCTCCTAGTACTGAACCAATTGTAAAGACGAGCTTATGAAAAACTTCTAAACTACAGGATTTTCACACTTTCATAGTGTTTTCTCTCGTAGAAAATAGGAAAAAGGTGAATTTATCTGAGAAACCCTTGTTGGCTTCATATATCTCTTATTCAGTTTTGCCTTTAAGGTATCAATATGTTGAATGAAGAAGTTGAAGTTGAAAATGTCTGAAAATCAAGATTGAATAAGAATTTTGTTTATTTGATTTAAATATTCGCTTATTTATTCTGTTTTAATTCATAAAGCACTTTGATTGATATGTTTACATTTTTTAAGGCAGGAGATACATTATTAACTATGGTATACAAGATTAAATAAAAACTTCATGATAGACTTATATTCATACGATCTAAAAGATGAAATCTCCTCATATCTTCTGAGAATACTGGCATTCAGTCGGGTTTTTATTTTTTAGTGCCAATGGACCAATGGACTCAGCCCATGAATTTACATATACAATATTGTGACGTCAGACGGCCGAGTTGCATGGGAAAATACAAATCAACATTAAATTATTTTTTGCTAAGGAAGGTAGTCCCATGAAAACGTGTCGATTGCCATCCGAGAAAAAAAATAAAAAAGAGTCCATTGACAATGTTATTTTACCAAATATTTGTGTCTTATTGAATCCAAGACAGTAATATAGTTTTTTTTTAAATTAAAATTTGTTTTCTGTTAGCTTTTGATGTCCATACCTACGCGTTGTAATTTGTTGATTTTAAAAATGTAATTTGTTGTGTATGTTCCTTGACTTATAGGTTGGTATGCGGCTGACCATCCATGCTGTAGAAAATGGTTCACTTTGCCAATGTCACCCCTGTTTCAGGGAAGGTCGGCAGGAGTTGCAGGGTGTATGTTCATTTGAGATTCGGGTTTTTATATTGTAGGACTACATGCGGCATGTTTAAGCGCGAACTTAAACATGTCTGTTTTGTGAAAATGCATATAATGTGAATCTCTAATGTTACTTATATTTTGCAACTTAGATTAGATTAGATTATTTGGAAATATGGAAAAAAAAATCCTGTGCTTCTGATTAGATCGCTGTTTTTGATTCTATATATGTCTTATTTACGCCATCCACTTTTACTTATATTCTAGAAAATCATAATTATTGACTTTTTATGGCACTTTTTTAATTACATAAATGTAGATTGAAATATTGTTTTTTTTACTTAAGTATAAATATTAAATTACGTACAAGTCATTTTAAATTAAATTCTATGTTTTTTTTTATTTCAACCTTGATTAAATTAATTGTTTTTTTAAGTTTTAATGTTCACTGTTCACTTATAAGTTATCACATATTTTTATACAGTATTTGCAGTGCTATTCGCAGTCAGTCGTATATAAAAAATCTCACGTGTTTATTCGAGTTGAAATTAAAATATAATTTAGAAAGAAAAACAAAATGTATAACATCATGTCAATCGCCCCACCACATTTTTTTTCTTCTTCAATGAAAACTTCACCCTTAGTATAAAACATTGCGTAAATTTTCCACAATTGCGTAAATTTCCCACAATCACGCGAATATGTTTGGAGGTTCGCGTACTCATTTACGCTCACTGGAGGCGCGGTTGAATCTTCCATACTGTTACGAATATGTAATTGTGTGTTTTGCTTATCTGTGATGTGGCGAGTGGCGAGTGGCGAGTTGAACCTATTTATTTTTACAGGTAAGGGGGCAGGCCTTACGCCAACCACTTCAGTTGAAGTGGGGGTTTCCCAGCTCCCGGGGGGGCTGGTACTCATTGGCTGAATAAGGCTGAGTAAACCTTGCCGGTATTTTTATTATACCTAATCTGTGAAATCTCTAGATGTAAGGAACCTACTTACATAAATCATCTGTATTATTCGAGATTGCTCGAGTGTTTGATGTTATAGTAAAGTCTCGCATGTTCCAATTCTCAATGATTCGAGAATTATCCTGAGTCTTACTATAAATAAGGACCAAAGCTCTCTGTGGCCGTAAAAAATAAATTGTGTAAAAAGAAATCACCGCAATTTTAATTGAATTGAACCCGCGAAAATGACCTACGTTCAACAGCGCCACCAGTGAGCGTAAATGGCTACGCGAATTTCCATACATGTTTACCCCCCACGACATGTGAGCGTGCTAGTTGTTTACACTAGGGGTGCCTACCTACTTGAATTAAATTCGACAGTTGTAAGAATGAGATTCCGCCAAGAGTTAAGTCGGCCACAGATGATACGTGTTGTGTGTTGATCAGGAAAAGCAACGTGAACCTGTTTTGGAGATCGAGCCTTTAAGGTGGTTGCTCAAATGCTATTCCTAAAACATATCTGGAGAGCATGTGAAAAATTCTTGAGTACCTACACACCAGGAAGTAACTCATAAAAAAAACAAAACTATACTTTATAAGGAAGTAAGTGAATAGGTACCTACTATCTACTCAGTAGGAGCATTTCAAATTTCCCTCTATGGGGTGACGTTGCAGGGACGAACAACCAAAAACCAAATGCTTGGATAAATGTTGCATTTTTCTTTATTGTTGTATTCTTTCTTGATTTTTTTGTTACAAATTCATTACAATTGTTCCATGAAAATGACTATTTTTACAGAATTTAGAATAGGTTCC